>CM076570.1:462825504-462936182 GCA_034641835.2 Pinus albicaulis | reverse complement strand
TGACATTTCTTTAGAGTACGTGTTTTGGGTTGAAGTAAATCTTTTATAATGATTTTTTGTCTAACTTTTAAAATGATTTTTTTTTGAATGACTTGGAAGGAAATATTTTGACGTTTATTTCATTTTTATACGACATTTTTTTCTCGGAATTTTAATGTAAGTGTTTTGGATTGAAGTATATATTTTTTTCAAAATTTTTAAAATGAGTTTTTTTTTAAATTAAATCTTTTGTGATGTTTTTTTAAATTGATTTTTTGTCTAAATTTTTGAAGAAATTTTTTTGAACTTCATACTCAATTATCATGGGAAATCGAAGGAATTGCAAGAGAAAATATGATCGAACAAGAGACCCTGAGAAACGTAGAAAACAAGGGAGAGAATATCACAAAAAAAAAGAGAGAAGAACGCTCAAATATTGAAATGGAAAATTAACCTCAACTAGAAGTTGAAGAAGGTATGTAAATGTAAATATTATAAATTTGATATTTAAAATTTTCCTGATGTAAATTCTGAAGCTTAGTTTTTATTTGATGAACTAATTTGAAAAATATTTTGCAATGTAAACAGAGAGATATATTCCTCAAAACGTTGATGATGAGATACAAAATTTTGAAAGAGAAAGTGAAAGGGATATTGAAAGAATGAGTGAAGATGGTGAAAATGTTGAAAGAAATTCAAGTGAAGAAATTGAATCACCAGGTATGTATATGTGTGTGTGTGTGTGTGCGTTGAACACATGCACGTATTATTGAAATTATCCATATTTATTAATTTGGTTATTTATTGAATATGTAAACATATTATGAGCTATTAATTCGAATATGTACATATGAAATCAATATCGTTGATGAGATGTCAAAAAATGTTGACACTCACACATATGGAGATCAAAGAGCTAACCATTTTATATGCTATCATGTTAATTGCATTTTTAATACCTACTTCATAAAGGAAAATGTGGAAGTTCAAACCCAATTGTCGAAAGGTCTCCTATCATTAAGGAAATTATAAGAAGCTATGACTTTATTGGGTATTCAAAAATCAACAAAAGATAAAAAAATGAAGGAAAATGTGATACAAAATATAAGTATTGTTATAAATTCAATTAGAAGATTTAGACCGGAAAATGTTTTAGTTGCACATAGAGAAATACATATGGATGTGTTTTCATCAAGTACTAAAGAGAATCTCTTGGTAAAATCTATGGCACGAGCATTAGCAACCTCACGAAAATATTTGCTCAAACATCGGAAATTTTGATTGCAAATAGATGTAAAATATGAACTCACTTGTTGGAGAGCTATTTGTAGAAAACCATACAAAGATAGACTTGGATAAAATGTTAAAAAAACAATATATGAATATTGGATGAAAAATTCACATGTTTCACCAAATGCAAGGGGTGTGATACAAAGAAGAATAGCATTAAATTAGTAAGAAGTAAATCCAAAAAATTTCTTTGACACCAGTCAGATAGATTTTTTGAACAAGTTCAAAGAAGAGAATCGTGAAATTGATGTCTCAATGAATTCTTTTTGTGCAACAAAAACCATGGTATGTAAAACTTATCACCATACGCGACACTTGTTCTTGTCATTATCATATGGAATTTTAGTTAGATTATGAAACATTGCTTAATTTCGGTAGAACATTTTGGAAAGATTCACCTCCTCCTTCCACTATCCATGATTTCATATCCCAAATTATTTTCAAGAGAAAATCATGAAATATTTTACCTGAGGAAATGCGCCAGTGGTAAAAAATGTGATGATTGTGGAAATTTGACTAAATTTCAAAACAAATATCATACTGATATAAATGATCAATCAGTGTACAACATGAAAGTGAAATTGAAGAGAAATGGATATATCCATACATCAATTGAAGGTTGAAGTAGTACTCCAAGTGATAAAAGAATTGATTTACAAGAAGAATAAATTTTTGTGATAGAGTTTTTCAGAAATTTTGACGAAGAAATTTATAAATACACTAAGAATTCCCCTAGAGCTTGATGGCAGGACTTGCAATTCAAAAGCTCCCGTGAATTTTCCCCCCAAGGACCATGTTGTCAGTAATTGATTTTGCAGAAAATGTTAAGTCCCTATATTACTAGTATAGTCCCTTATTGTTGTTAGTGTATCCCCATTATTTTTATTATTGCACCCATGTAACCCAGATATTGTTATTATTTTTCCCTTAAATTATTATTGTTAGGTCAGTTGGGATTACATTATGGCCCCACTAGGATTACATTATGGCCCCATGGACTCCTATGTATAGAAAGGACGTTTTGTAAGCTGTATCATCCAAGAATTGTTCATTCATGTAATGTATTGGTGGTTGCTCCCTCGAAGTGTCCTATTTCTAAGGCATTGATATCTCTGTTCTTCTATTTGTGGAGCTTGTTTAAAAACATTTGGTATCAGAGCATTGGATTCTAGGGTTTCACTACTCCAAACAGGTCATCATGGAATTTTCACTATAAATGTTTTCTACGAATGTTCAGAAGCTAAAATTTTTAGAGAGCGAAGCTGAAATGCTGAGGAACCTCGTTGCAAAATTTCAAAGCTTGGTTCGCAACATTTTCAGAGGTATGATTTGTAGAATTTAGGGCTCTTTGCATGCTCCTAAATTTCACTTAGAAAGGTCATCGCAAAATTTTTTCTATAACCTCTTTTCTACAAAGGTTCAGATGTTGAAATTTTTAGAGCACAAAACCAAAATCTCGAGGAACATCATTGTAAAATTTTAGATCTTGGTTCGTAGTATTTTTGGAGATATTATCTGTGGACGTTAGGTCTTTTTCAGGCTCCCTAATTTCATCTCAAAGAGGTGACCATTATAAAATCTTCATAACTCTCTCTCTAAGCATCGAATTGGAATTTTGTAAAATGTTACTAGAATTACACGAACTGTAGTTTCCTATCTATAAATTGTAGAGCCAAAGGAGAAACCAATGACACCTGGCAATTCATACAAGTTTGCTCTACTAAACCAGTCCGTAATTAGGTCATTGTGGGAGATTGGACATAACTTTGCCTTCAAGAATCCAAATCAAGCCAGATTGGTGGCATTTGAAAGAAGCATTATAGGACTACGACAAGGCCAAATTTCAGATATTGAGGACTTGCAAGTATAGAGATAAGTAAATTTCAATATCGAGCTCCTTAAAAGCAAGTAAAAGGTGTGTATTTTTTTTTTCCGAATTGCATAAGTCTTGCTTGAAGAATCATGTTTAATTGATTCGAAGGGCATATTGTATAATATATATCAGTATTGGATTCTCAAATGGCCCCTAAAAATAATTGAATTCCCATTAAGCCTTTAGAAGGCTCTTCTATGAGTCATGAAGACGAAGAATGGCAACATGACATATCAAAATTACAAGAGCAAGTGCAATAAATTTATCTGTCACAAAGAGCAACAAAAAATTACATGGAAGTTTTGAAGAAAGGCGTGGAAACTAAGATGGATAGTCTGAAGAAAGGCGTGGAATCTAAGATGGATGGTTTGAAGAATGGCATGTAAGCTAGGATGGATGGCATGGAAGCTGGCATGGAATCTATGATGGATGGCATGGAAGATAAGATGGAAAACATGAAGAATGGTCTAAAAGAAGACTTGGAAGGTTTGAAAAAGTTGATACAAGAAATTTTTCATAATGGTGAAAACATAGTAGAGGAAACTCAGGATGAGAACAAAATAAACGTTAATCATGGTTTCCTAAACTCTAATGTTGGAGGGAAGAACCACTATATTGAAAAAATGGATATGAGTAAGTTTGGTGGAAAAGATCCTGTAACATGGATACTATAGATGTAGCAATATTTTTATCTCAATAATGTGAAAAACACGCAAAATATATGCATTTCAACTTTACATTTAGAACAAAATACATTTTTATGGTATCGATGGCTTTACTCCCATAAAAATATTTCACTTGGTCAATTTTTACAGAGAAAATGATAGCACATTATGAGGATACAAAGAGAAGCACTTTCTTTAGCCAATTGACGAATCTCAAGCAAAAGTGTTCAGTGGGGGAGAAAATTGAGGACTTCCAAAAATTGAATATAAGGGTAATTGATATTCCATAGGAACATAGGATTGATCTCTTAATAGGCACTTTAAAGCATAACATCCAACATGAAGTTCGTGTTTTGGAGCCTGATTCATTGGAGAAGTCATTCAGCTTGGCATGAAAAAATGAATGTAAAATTATGGCGACAAGGAAGACTACCACTCACTTCTATAAAGATGGAAGTGTTGCTACTCCTAGATCTCCACAACCTACAAGGTTGACACCACAACAATTGGAAGAAAAAAGAGAAAAAGGGTTTTTCTACAGTTGTGATAGAAAATACACTAAAGGTCATAAGTGTGCTGAGAGGAAATTATTTTACATAGATTGTGAAGAGGAAGAAGAAAATGAACAAGAATCTTAAAATATGAGGATATACACTAGGAACCATCCCTACAAGAGGAAGAAATGAGTCCGACCATATCGTGTAATGCATTGGCAGGAATTACCACTGCTCAAACTATCAAGATAGAAGAACATATCAAGAAGAAAAAGGTAATAGTGTTGATTGATTCAAGTAGCAGCCATAATTTTATTCATTGTAAGGTAGCCAAGGAATTGAATTGTTTCCTATACCCAACACCATAATGTCAAGTGATGGTTGAAAATGGAGGAACTATAAATTGCTCTGGAAAATTTCATAATATGAACCTAACCATGGGGGAATATGTATTGAATAGTCCAATGTTTTCCATTCCTATCGGAGGTGTTGACGTTGTGCTAGGAGTACAATGGTTGCAATATTTGGGGATGGTAGCTTTTAATATTCAAGAAATTTTCTTGAAATTGTTTTCATAAGGAAAGGATGTCAAATTACAGGGTATTTCAGGGAAGCTGGGAAAGATAATAAGCTCTAATGTCATGACAAAGATTCTAAAGAAAGAACAAAAAGGCGTAATTTCACCATTGTGCTTACTAGAAGTTCCAACATGAATATCATCTATTTCTGTAGATATCCATAAATTATTGGACAATTTTTCCAAGGTGTTTGAAACTCCCAAAGGACTCCCACCTATTCGTGATCATAATCATGATATTCATTTGATTCTAGGAAGTGTTCCTCCAAACATCAGGCCTTATAGATATCCTTATGTCCAAAAGAGAAAAATTGAATGTATGACTGTAGAAATGTTAAAGGCGGGTATAATTCAACCTAGTAAAAGTTCTTTCTCTGCTCCTATAGTATTGGTACACAATAAGGATGGATCATGGGGCATTTTTCCGGACTATAGGGAGCTCAATAACCTCACCATTAAAGATAAAGTTCCCATTCCTGTGATTGATGAATTATTAGATGAATTACATGGATCAATTTATTTTACGAAGTTGGATCTTCATTCACGATATGGTCAAATTAGAATGAAGACTGAAGATATTCTGAAAATAGCATTTTGAAGTCATGTGGGTCATTATGAATTTTTCTTCATGACTTTTGGCCTTACCAATGCACCTTCTATGTTTCAAGGGTTGATGAATTCCATTTTCAAACCCTTCCTTAGAAAATTTGTGATAGTATTTTTTGATGATATACTAATCTAGATTAGGTCTTGGAAGGATCATTTTCAACATGTCTATAGGGTGCTCAAACTATTACAGGAGAAACAATTATATGCAAAAACATCCAAATGTTTCTTTGGAGTACAAGAGGTGGAATATCTGGGTCATATTATATCTCACGAGGTTGTTAAGGTAGACCCTAATAAAATTAAAGCCATTAAGGAATGAAACGTCCCCACAACCATAAAGCAGTTGTGAGGATTTCTCAGGTTAAGAGGGTATTATCGCAAGTTTGTTAAGAATTATAGGAGAATAGCATCACCTCTAACAAAATTATTGAAGAAAGAAGCATTTTCATGAACTCTTGAAGCAACTAAGGCCTTTGAATATCTTAAAGAAAATGACGTACCCTGCTTTTAAAATATTCCATTGTACCGGAGGTCACAAAAACCTTTATTGTGGAATGTGATGCCTCGAGAAATGGAATTGGTGTTGTTTTAATGAAAGAAGTAAGACCCATTGCTTTTGAAAGTCATCCAATCAAATGGAAGTATTTATAGAAAGCTATTTAGGAGAAGGAAATGTTGGAAATACTACATGCACTAAAGAAATGGAAACCTTACCTAATCGGAAGACACATCAAGGTAAAAACTGATCATGATAGTCTTAAATAATTTTTGGAACAAAGACTATCTTCAGAAGAGCAGGAAAAATGGGTCACAAAGATGTTGGCTTATGACTTTGAAATCATCTACAAAAAGGGAAGCTAAATGTTGGTGCAGCTGCACTCTCAAGAAAGGGTGAGGATGTGGAAGCATTTCTTTGTGCCATTTCTATTATCCAACTAGATTGGATAACCGAAGCAAGGGAGGAATGGAAGAAGAAGAACGAGGTTTGGACACTCATTCAAAAGTTGCGAGCGAAGATCCTGGAACATGCGAAGTACATTTGGTTGTCAAAATGATTCCTTATGGTACAAAGACCAGCACTAACTTTAAGAATTCCCAACTAAAACAAAATATTCTTTTGGAATTACAGACTTCTCCTTTAGGAGGACACTCGGGATTTTTAAAAACTTACCATAGGGTGAAGAATGATTTTTTTTTTATGGCCTTGAATATGATATCTAAAATTTTGTGGCAGAATGATTGGTTTTCCAGCAAAATAAACTAGAGACAATTAAGACCCCAGGTCTTCTACAACCTTTTTCCATTCCAATTCAACATTGGGAGGAGATTTCAATGGATTTTATCATAGTTTTACCTAAGTCGGAAGGCAAGAGTGTCATCATGGTGGTAGTTACTAGACTTACCAAGTATGCACACTTTTGCATTATCTCATCCATTTAAAGCAAGTACAGTTGCTACTACATTTATGGACACAATTCGAAAGCTACATGGAAACCCAAGGGTTATTGTGAATGACAGAGATCCCATTTTTACTGGAAATTTTTAGACAGAGTTATTTTCTTGTTTGGGTACTCAGTTAGCTCATAGCTCATCTTATCATCCTCAATGCTATGGTCAAACTGATATAGTAAATAAATGTTTGAAAGGATATCTTCGTTGTTTTGTATCTGATAAAAAAACACAATGGGTCAAGTGGTTACCTCTCGCAGAATGGTGGTATAACACTTCCTTCCATACTGCAGCAAAAATGACCCCATTTATGGCACTTTATGGATATCATCGATGTCATACACCATCCATCACTTCATCTTTAAGAGAAAATTAGAAGGTTCAAGTAGTGGGAGATCACATCCAACATCAACAACAAGTTCTCCAACTCTTAAATGATAACTTGAATTTATGCAAATCGAATGAAACAATAGGCGGTCGACATCGGCCAGTGAGAGAAGCTTTGATGTAGGAGATTGGGTATTTTTACAGCTACAACCATACAAACAAATGTCCCTCAAGCAAGCTAAGAAGGATAATAAATTATCGCCAAAGTACTATGGTCTTTACAAGGTGTTGCAAAAGATTGGTACTATGGCATACAAATTTGAGATTCCTGCTTCTTCACGAGTGCATCCGATTTTCCATGTTTCATGCTTAAAGAAGGTTATAGGTGAAAATCTTCCAGTTCAAACAATATTTCCAGAACTTGATGAGGAAGGAAAAATTATATTGGAACCTGAAGCGGTCACGGAAACAAGAACTTGACAGCTACGGAATCGATCAATTGAGGTATCTCATGGTGGAAGAACTTGCCCATTGAAGCTTCTACATGGGAGGATGAGAATTTTATACGAAGCACCCACGAGACTACTCAAACGTTGAGAGCAACATTCACATTTTGAGGGAGAGGGGCATGTTAGGTCCCTAGATTACTAGTATAGTCCCTTATTGTTGTTAGTGTAACCCCCTTATTGTTATTATTGTACCCCTGTAACCCCCATATTGTTATTATTGTGCCCTTACATTATTATTGTTAGGTCGGCTAGGATTACATTGTGGCCCCATGGACTCCTATATATAGAAAGGAGGTTTTGTAATTTGTATCATCCAAGAATTTTTCATTCATGTAATGTTTTGGAGGTTTCCCCCTCGAAGTGGATTATTTCTAAGGGGTTGATATCTCTTTTCTTCTATTTTTGGAGCTAGTTTCACAACAAAAAACTACAAATTTGTTCCACAAAAATAATTTCAGAGTGAATATTATCATTCTAACCAAGTCTCCATGCTTGTCCATATTCTATATAGACATGATGAAGAAAATTTTGATCATATAGAAAGCACCAGTGAAAAGTGGCATGTTATTAAAGAATATCATTTTATATCTGTGACAATCGTACACATGATACATATTTTGTACAACATTTATTTTGGAAAGATTTATCACTCCTTGAAAAGTCATGGAATAAAATTCAGTGAACTTTGGATTCGGTTAGATGGATGCGTGGGTAAATTCAAATCTTCATGATCATTCTTTTGGTTGTGTTGTCTTCATATGAAAACCCGCATTAAACATTGTTGGAATTTCTTTGAGACTAGTCATGGAAAAGGAGAACATGACTATGCAGGGGCATGCGTAAAATGAGCACTTTGAAGATATCAAATGGACCCCTCTGCAAACTGACTTGTGGACGCTAAAGAAGTCTTTCAATGGTGCATCACTGCACTAAGCCATGAGACTAACCAATGAAGGGAAGTGTGAAGATACATTCAATTTAATTTTTATTGAATATCCAATTTTAAACGGTGTACATTTATCACAATGATTATCTTTGATGGTATTTTGATATCATATTTATATTCTTCTTTGAATTTTCCATAGACATTTTTTGGCATATTGTGGTCGAAGATGTGCATAGATCGATTGGAAATGACATTGAAACAATGAAAGGGACTCGAAAATTACATTTAATTAAAACAAGGTTGTCCACAAATGTGTTTGCATTGGATAAAAGAAAATATTATTGTTTTTTTCATGTTTGCATAAACAACATATAATACAATGATGTTTGTGAAAATAAAATGTATTTAAAATATTGGCAACAAACAAAGCTAAATACAAAGGGGAAAATGTCCATTGCAATGTTTGAATAAATGCAATCAGAGGAGACTACAATATCATCAGATGGTGATCAAGTTTCTGATCTTTTTAGAGAAGGTAACATTTTAATTTATTTCAAATGATAAACATCTAGAAATAGATAATAAAAGAAATTACATGTATGTTAATTTTAAAGTTAATTTTTCATCTTAATTATGATCTAAATTTAAATACATAAGCTTGTTTTATTGTGCGGGAGATGTTTTTGTTGTAATTTCACCTACTATCAACAATGAAAATGTGAAGTCTTATTTGATGTGTTACACTGAATGAAAGATGAAATTATTAGAAAACTATAATGGCCACGGGTTTACATATGCTATAGGGTATATTATACTGAAAGTTTATTTTTCAAACAAACTAATCAAAGTGGAAATTTTTATTACTTTCAAGACTATGAACCTGATGTCATAAATATTCAATATAGTCACTTAGTGTGTGAAACACACATAAAATTGATAGAAATTTAATCAAAGAAAAAATAAAAATTAAGAAATGGAAAATGTCAAAAACTAATCATGAATGGATCATTGAAGATTCCATTCCATTGGAATTTTTTTGATTGAATTGCTCAACAATTTATTCTCTTTGGATTCATGTTTTAGAACTTCCAGAACTCAACTAAAATTTGAACTGCCTTGTTATGTTATTTGTGCAAGTTCTTGCACATGTACATTGTTTTGGTACATGCACATGAGTAATTTATACATGTGTACACATACACATGTCTATATTATTGGTCTAAACAATTTCATACATTCTCTCGTACAATTTGTCCTAATGTCATTATTGAAAAATGTACACATTTGCATATCTAGCATAGTTGATATAATGCAAATTTGAAGTTGCACGATTTTTTTTAGATCGTGTCTATCAGAAGTAAATTATAAAATATTCCTTCTTGAATGCAAAATGTGTGGTACGTGTTTTGTAATTTCCAGTTTACTATCAACTGAAAGTATCTTTTCTATGTGTATTGATGAAATATGTTGCACGTACTAGATATATATGTTAATTAAACTTTAAAATTTTATGATTTTTTGACACATCTAAGAATACCTATATTCTTATGAAATTTCTTTTATATATATGTATACATCAATATATATATATATATATATATTCAAACATGTACTTAAATCATTTCTATGTACATATATTCATTTCTATGTGAACTTTTTTTTGTTTGTAAAATGGCAACTTAAATGTTAAAAACAACACATTATATCACAATCACATGCCAAATGTAGTTCATCCATCCAAAAATTGAGTTTTAAAAGTTCAAAAAATTATATCAAAAAATTACTGAACACATGCCAATTGTAGTTCAACTATCCAAAAAAAACTTGAAACATTATATCACAATCACATGCTAAATGTAGTTCAATAGATCCAAAACTTGAGTTTTAAAAAGAAAACATTATATCACAACATTAGTGCAAAATTAGTTCAACTATCCAGCAAAAACAAAACATTCCTATCAATACATACCAAACATGGGTCAATCCTCAAAACATAAAAAAACTAAAAATAATTTACAATGTATATCCTGGCATACTTCACATGCCAAATGTGGTTCAAATATCCTATAAAAAAAAACATTATATCACAACCACCACCACCAATATGATTAAAACATCAAAAACTTGAGTTTAAAAAAAAAAAAAATTATATCACAACATTACTTCAGCCAAATATAGTCAACTATCCAGCCAAAAAAACAAAACAATATATACTGACATATACAAACAGCTATGATTCAATCATCCAAAACTAGAGTTTTAAAAACAAAACAATATATCACAATCACATGCCAAATGTAGTTCAATCATCCAAAACTTGAGTTTTAAAAACAAAACATTAAATATCACAACATGTGATCACATGTAAAATGTATTTCAACTATCCAAAATATGGTTTGTAATTCGATATTTCCATCCAGAGATTTTCATTTTATATTTTTAACAAGTTTATAAAATGACAGGTTGAATTTTAAAAGCAAAGTATTATATCACAATCACATGCCAAATGTAGTTCAACCATCCAAAATATACACATTGTGAAAATGTGGTGAGGTATTTAACGTCAATCCAAATATAATCTGCAAAATTGACTATCAAATGAGTATTATTTAAATATATATATATATACATATGAAGTTACAAGTATGTTATATAGAAAAGTAAATATATGACTACATCTAGATAAGACTATATATAAAAAAGTAAATTTAAGACTAGAAAAATTATTAAACAATGTTTCTCTGGATATCATGTAAATATAGATAGATGCGATTAACATCTCCCAGCAAAGTGTGATCTTGACCTCCTAAAACATGAAGACTATACGTGTGTGTCTGAGCATTCAAATTTAATATAATTGAATGAGAATATATGAACTACACAAAGAAAGTAGCAGCTTACGTGAAAAAAAAAAAAAAAAAATCATGCAATAACTCGTGAAATTCTCTCCATTGTGTTTGTTTCATAATTATTTAAGAAATATATGAACATGTACCAAGATAGGTATGCAATATACATTTTAATATATATATATATATATATATATATATATATATATATATATCAAAGTTTAAATCAAAAATGTATATATACATATATATATAATAATTTTGATATTGAAAAAAAAGGTAGGTAACTTGTTCAAATGGTTCAAATATTGTGGATATTCTATGTCATCATACCTTACATGGCTAAAATACAGCGAAATAACTAAATCATCTATAGGAACCTAAAATTCAAAAATTTTTAAAGTATAAAATAACTCAAGATTTGGACCTCAATTTATAATAAAACTTTTGAACTTCAATTTATAACTTATAACCTAAACATATATTTAAGTGAGAAATTGAATACTTGTGATGGTGGATATGGCACATCTCCTAAGGGTGGTTCCAAAAGAAAATCTCCAAAAACCTAAAATTCAAAAAATTTTAAAAAAACTCAAGATCTAGAGATCTCATTTTTTAATGGAACTTTTGACCTGGAATATATAACTTAAAAACATATTTAAAAGTGAAATATTGTTCATACTTGTGACGGTATATTTGGCACATATCCCAAGGAAGAAGAAGGTACCACCATCCCAAAAAAATTCTCACTGAATCAGAATCTGATAACATTTAATTATATATACATATACATGTGTGAAAAATTATTTATTTTAAAAATATGTCATCATATTTTGATATATATAATAATAGATAAAAATTGTTTGTACATCATCATGTTCACTTAAAAAAAACTAACATTTTCTAACATATATTGATGGTGAGAACCATCTTGATTGTGTGATTGATGGTGAGACCCATCTTGATTGTGTCAACAAGAGGCTCTGATCGTGATATTAACATTATCTTCATTCATCAAGCGTGGCAAGAAAAAATGGTGTTAACATATAATGATACATTTTTTTTAGATTAATGTATAGAAATAAATGTATGTGTATATGTATTTATTATAAATTGTACGTGTTAAAATAATCATCCTAACTATTAACACAAACCGTTCCCATACCCTCTTGCTCATGAATAATTTGGTCCTGCCAACCATTGCAACAATTCTTTGCATATTTTTTGAGATATTCAACACTCATGTTGTCTATCTCTTCATCTATATAATACACAAAATTAGCATGTGCATTCTCACGTGCTCTTTGTCGACTCAGCCAAATATCAACTCCACCCAATCCACTCTGAACATTGTCAATGATGGCATCCCTTGCTTCTAGAATAATTTGATAAGTGGCATCCATCTCTGACTGCAAAGTTTCAACACGAATAGGTTGTCAAACCAATGGTGGCTCGAGGCGAGGAAACTCAACATCACGCCCAGTGCCCCTATGGTCACACGATCGAACTTTCTCAGCAATAAAACATTCATAGGGAAGGTCATTATAATTGGGTTTCATTCCCAAAAATAAATCTGCATAAAATAATTTTTCAAAATAAAGCGTAACCTCATCGTTCCATGGGATTCTTCCTTAGGCATCAAGGTGTATATCTTAAGAATAGCGAGCTATATGAGGGTGCTTCAAATATTTCACCTTTAGCATCTTTCTTCTTAGCCCTTCTTTGAAATTAAACATAGACTTGGCCATTTCTTTTGTAATTCTTTATTTAACAACCTCCCATGTTTCGGGACCCATCACTGTTTCCTTTCTTTTTCTCATCACTTCTACAAAAGTATCAGTGGTTTCCCAAAGATTTAGGTAGACATCTACTAGTTTTCTTAAAGAGTGAGTAACTATTTCCAATCTTTGTTGACTCTCAGCAGGGAGAGTCAAAGCCACAAGATATCTCTTCTATTTTGAATGAATATTTTGACACCTTTGTAAGGTGCATCGCTGCATGTTTGATTCCCAAGGTATATTATAAATGTCAGACGGATAAGTCGTGGTTGGTGTACAACCTTCTTCTTGAATGACGTGTTTTGTCCGACGTCTTTTTCAAGCAACATTTGGAGCAACATTTTCACCCTCTAGATCAATATATAAAATTTTGTATATTAAAAAACATGTAAATTTTTTTTTACAAATTGAATGGAAATAATATTCAGATTGATGGCCACCTTGATATGGTTGTCTAGCATCTTCCCCACCCTAAGACTGTTGATAACTAGTCCACCATTTGGTTGAGAACCAACATGACCATCTGTTGATTGGCCTCTGGGGGAATGCATATCACCACCTTCATGCAATTTTCCAACACCTATTGATGGCCCTCCAAGGGAATGTGTACCATGAGCAACCTCACAAGATGAGAGGGAAGCTTCATAAATAAATATGAATTTATAATCAATTCAAAAATACATTCATACATATAAATACATGTACATATTCATTTATTAAAATGCATGAACGATACCACAATTATGTGCACCATGGCCACTGAACCATGTCCATGCTCCATTGATGGATTAGACACCCTTGTTCTCCTACCTCCTAAATAATAAAAAATTAAACTTATTAACAGTTAATTTAACGCACAAAATTGATAAAAAAAATCAATTCCATATGTACACACATGTATGTATATGTATGGATATAATATTATATTTAAATACCATGAACATCCCTCGATCCTTAATCCCTCTCTCTCGTAGAGATATGAGATTTTGTTGATCTTAGCCTTTCATCCTCCATGCATGGAAAATTTTTGGGGCTAATATTCGCACGTGGGCTAATTCTCCATGGTTTTTCCAAAAAAAAATATTCGCCAATTTCCATTTTTTTATAAAAATGTTTCGCCCAAATTTTACAATATAAAACTATTTTATATTAAAAATCGCCAACATTATATAGATAGTATATATAATATGATTATAAATTTTAATAATTTTATAAATACATGAATAAACATTTTATAGTTTGCATATTAGGGACTAGTAAGATTCACCAATTGTTTAAACTTCAAGATAATTTTCCTACCTTAAAATTTTACCTACCTCCATGATATATATATGTGGATGTATATATATCTACAATGGAAATTTACAATTACTTTTAAATTACTATTTAAAATAAATTCTAAATAAATTTCAAAAAATTAATCTAATTTAGTGTACACAAATTATGTAAAACACAACTTTCAAAGCACTAATTGATGTGTGAAACTCAATTTAAGAAAATTTTTTATAAAAATGTTAAGTTTGCCAAATTGAAATTTACATGGTGGGAGCACACTTGGTATATAATTGAAAAAAATACATGGTCATTAAAAAAGAAGCGTGAAACTCATTTAAACAAAAAATTGTTGAAGTCTTTACATTTTAATTTTATAAAAATGTGAAGTTCACCAAGTTGCAAATGTGAAGTTCACTAAGTTGTGCTTTACATGGTGGGAGCACACTTGGTATATAATTGAAAAAAATACATGGTCATTAAAAAAGATGCATTTATAAGTAAAAAACACACACATATAAAGTATGTGTTACAATTTCCTTCAATATATTTTGAAGAACTTCTCAACATTGACTCATCTTCGAGAGACGAATCTTGAACTTTTGAAGAAGAGCGTCTCAACACTAATTCACCTTTGAGGGATGAACCTTGAATTGGCATTGCCTCGTATAATACTAATTCATATATTAATTCATCTTTGATAGCTGAATATTGAATTGACATTTCCCCACACAATAGATCAACAGACATCTTATTAACTTTTTTACAACGCCTTCTACTAAAAATTTGAAATTCGCTGACAATATTGTCTGCTTTCCATGCAGTTGTTTTAGCCTCTCCTTCTTAACTTGGTACACGCCTTTCATCTGGTTTCACACAAGTTCAGAATTGGTGAAAGATACAGTTCCATTTTATCCATACTCCCTAGTTGTTCCCAAACCTTCTACCAATGAAATATAATATGCCTCATTATTTGTTGTTCTTCCCAGTATATTCATTTTATTTTGAGGACCTTATTAGTTACAATATTGCAAAGCACATATGTAATCACTGCTTTCCCTTGATTGGGATAACAAGAAACATTTATGCATAATGTTCATTTTTCAACCATATTTAGTGGGTTTTTTTATCCCGTAAAAAAAACAAATTCAATAAAATATATTAAACTAACATTTATTACAAATGGAGAAATTTTCCAGCGCACCCTGAGTGACTAGGGTTTCTGTTAGCCTCTGCAATGGAGAAATCTGACCCTCTCTACCCTTTGCAGACCTTTCTCATACACTTGTTCGACCACCGTTCACTTCCAAAAGGATCCTTGTAGTGGTTTCCCCATCAGGGGGGGGGGGGGTTTCAAAGCCTCCCCCTTCTGGTTCTGGCTCAAACATGGCATCGAATACGACAAATGTTTCCTCCCAGATTCAAACAGGCAATGATGAAAGGCAAGATATCCCGATGCAAGAACCACCAAATGCTTCACAAGAGTCGATACAAAAGACAAGCGATGTACAGTGAGACGCTGCACTGCACAAGGATATTCCCACAGTGACATCCACTACCTGTAAGCCCATAGCAACAGAACGGCCCAAAATAGAACTACCAAGTCATAAGCTAAATGGCCAAATCTATTATATGAAGGACCATGCCCTCATTGGTAAATTCATCAGCTTCTGGTCGACTGAAAAAGCTCTTCAGGGATGGATAACAGGAAAATGGAAACCCAAAGTTAATGTGACCCTAAAGCTTGGCCCAAAAGTATTATTTATAGTGGTTTTAAACTATATTGAAGATTTTAACAGAGTCCTAGATGGTGGCCCTTATTATTTCAACTCAGCTGAACTGTTTTTATGTGGCTGGGTGGAAATATTTAACCCAGACAAGGAGGATTTCACTTGGGCTCCTATGTGGATCCAAATGTATTCCCTTCTGCTGGAATACTGGAATGAAGATTCGCTGAAAGACGTAGGAAATGGATTTGGAGAGTTTATTAAGATAGCTGAAGAAACAAAGCTCCGATGATATACCTCATATGCTCGCATATGCGTCTACATACACCTAGATAGAGCTCTCTCGGACTCGGTAATTCTTTATCATTATGACTTTGAATGGATCCATCCTTTAGATTATGAAAATGTAACTTTCAGATGCCGAAAATGTCATGTCCATGGACATCTATTCCGTGACCACCCTTTAAATACTAAACCTCAGAATACTGATGTCTCCGATAAACCTGATCCTGAAGGATTCACTAAAGTTACTACTAGAAAAAGGACTCACAAAAAACCCACCTCTAGAAAAAAATCCTTCCAAGACACCTCCTCCATCCCTTCCACCAGCAACAGCTTTGATGCACTAGCCAAGGAAAGTGAAACTATTTCTACTACAAACCAGCAAGATGCCTCCCCTCCCAAACTATCCCAAACTACCCCACCCTCCGACTGAATCCCGACTCCCCTACCTCGAGCTGAAACCTAGACTAACATGGCTACAACTCATATGGATCCTAATTGGAAACCAAATGGAATGGATATTGATTGCGTTCTTCACTAGCCTCATAACTCAGAATACACCATGGAAGGCAGCAGCCAAGCTCACAATATGGAGAAGGAGCCTGAGAGCATAGAATTAAAAGGACTTGACATTTTTACTCTTGAGCAAGCTTGTAGAAAGAAAGAATTCGATAAAATTCCAGAAAACCAGGAAGAAAACCTGGAGGTCATAATCTCTAGAGCATTTCAGTAGCACCAACTAGGAATACAACCAAGAAGTAAATGGGATGGAGCTCTATTTCCCAAAGACTCCAAAAAGCATGGAAGAAATATAGATATGCAAAGAACCATCACCATCGGCAAGATTCTAGTGGAGTCAGGAAGATATTCCAAGCTGACAGAGTACTACAAACCCCTCCCAAATAGTGAATCGTGAAGCTCACCTCATGGAATTTAAGAGGGCTAAACAATCCTAGAAAATTTTGAATGATAGAAAACATGATAAATCAAGAGAAACCACAAGTTTTCTTCGTGCAAGAAACAAAATGTAACAACACTACTCTTGGAAACATTCTCACGAAATCTTGGCGAGGTTGTAACTTCATAGCAGTGATGCCTCTGGTGCATCTGGAGGGTTAGCCATTACATGGAATATGCAGGCTATCACACTCTCAAATTTTGATGCATCCCGTCACATCATTCAGGCTACATTCCACTTAATAGGAACCAATATTCATGGACATCTCACTAATGTCTATTTCTCCCAAGATGTTGGCAGTAAGATTACTCTGCTAGACACTATAGCAGAGCTCAACTCCAATAGGCTCCACCCACTACGGATCACTGGAGGTGACTTCAATATGATAACGAGACTCGAGGAAAAATAAGGGGGTGGAGCCAAATTCAATAATGAAAGTGGCTACTTCAAGGACCTCATACAAAACAATTGGTTAATTGATATGTAGTTCAACAACAGTATTTACACTTGGAGCAATCACAAAGCAGGTAGGCAGCAAATAGCCTCTAAATTAGACCGCTTCCTAATCTATGATAATGCCATTCATCTAGGAGGGGATATCTCTTCCTCTATTCTACCCCTTTTTGGATCGGATCATTGGCCAATTTCTCTACAATGGCAAAGACTGGGCAACTCTAAGTGTCAACATTTCTGTTTTGAAGCGTTTTGGCTCACCCACACAACTTTCAATGACTTGGTCCAAATGATTTGGAAGGATTTCTCTCCCCCAGAAGGATCTAAAATGTTTCAATTTCAACAGAAAATCAGATTTCTCAAAACACATATCAAAATATGGAACCACTCCACATTTGGAAACATCTTTCAGGATCAGAATGCTCTAAATCAAGAAATGATGGCTCCCTAGAAAAATATCATCAATGAAGACAGAACAGAGGAGATTTTGTAACAAGAGAGATGGATCCAAAATCAATTGGAGGAGAGGAGAATGCAGGAGGAAATCCTCTAGAAGAAAAAATCTAGAGTCCGATGGTTAAAAGAGGGAGAGAAAAACACAAAATTCTTCCACGTAACTACTATAAAATGGAAAATGCATAACACCATGTCTCACATTCAGAATCAACAGGGGGAAAGGATGGAAGATCATGAAGAGATTGAAGCAGATATCATTAATCATTTCCAGACGGTTCACCAAGAGCCCCAAATCAACATACAACCAGCTATAGAAAAACTCACTCAAAATATTCCGAGAATTATTACGGAGGAACATAACCATATTTTCCTAAGGCCACTTACCCCTCAGGAAGTAGATATGGCTATGACACAGATCAAGGAAGGTAAGGCTCCTGGTCCAGACGGTTTCACCACCACCTTCTTTCACAATTTCTGGGACCTCATTAAAGAGGAAGCTTGGCAAGTGGTGGAAGAATTCAGAACCCTTCATTGGTTGCTTCCATCTTTAAATTTGACTTTCGTCTCCCTAATTCCTAAAGAAGAGCATTCTTACAAGCTAGGAAAATTCCACCAAACTGCCTTATGCAATGTCATTTACAAAGTCATATCGAAAGTCATAGCTTCTCAGCTGAAACGATTTCTTCCCCTCCTCATCTCGCAAGAGCAATCAGGATACGTGGAAGGCAAGAAAATATAGGATGGTATAATTCTCAAACATGAGGTTATACACTACCTCAAGCACCCCAAAAAGGCAGGTATGCTTCTTAAAATAGACCTATGTAAATCTTTTGACAAGTTAAGTTGGAATTATATTCAAAAAATCCTACCGGCCTATGGCTTCTTCCCCCCTTGGATCCGTCGGGTAATGAGTTTGGTTTCTTCCACCTCATTCTCCATCCTCATCAATGGCATTCCCTCTGGACCATTCAGCCCTTCTCGAGGTATTAGTCAAGGAGACCCCCTTTCACCTTTTATTTTTTTGTTAATGGTGCAAGGACTGGGTTGTCATATCAAGCAAGCTCTACAGTCTCAGCACCTCAAAGGCATCTCCATCCATAACTCTCCAACTATCAACCACCAACCATTTGTAGATGATAACATGCTATTTGGGCATCCTTCTATGCAAGAAGGTTTAAAATACAAATCGCTTCAGGATGACTTCTCACAAGTATCTGGAACCTGCATTAACACTGCTAAATCCCAAATATTCTTCTTTCATACTCCTCCCATGAGTCAACACGTTATAGCTCGTATTCTTGGCTTCTCCATAGCTTCTCTTCCTTCCAAATATCTGGGTGCTCCCTTCATTGACTCAGCCATAAAAAATGCCTCCTGGAAATCTCTTCTAGAAAAATTAGAAGCCCATATTTCTTCTTGGACATACCGTGCTCTTAATATAGCCAATAGAGTGAGATTAGTCAAATATGTATTACAAGCTATGCCTCTCTATCTTTTCTCTATCCTAGCTGCTCCAAAGTGGGTTCTCAAGAAAATAAAATCTCTCCAATGCAATTTTCTCTGGGGAGCCACATGACAAAATTGCAAATGGGCCTTGTTAAAATGGCCAACTCTTTTTAAACCCAAGGAAACTGGTGGTATAGGCTTAAGAGATCCCCATCACAGTAATGCCACCATGGGTGCCAAAATCTGGTGGAAATGGCTTTCAACTCCAAACACACCTTGGGTAGTCATCTGGATGGCTAAATATGCTAATCATAGGCCACCTGAAGAACTAATCAAATTCACACCAAAAGAAAAGAGATATTTAATATGGAATGTAGCTAGACAACACTTTCTCTTGATCCAACAACACAATTTCTGGGAAATCAGGGATGGTAACACAACAAGGTTCTGGATGGACTACTGGCAACAAAAACCAAGAATTTTTAGTATCTACAAACCCCCACCTAGTGAGGAATGGGAAGAGCAACAAGGAGGTGTCCGACAATAATGGACACCGAAGCTTAGTTCAGATGCATACGATGAGCGCAGAGCACCTCTAAACAGCCATAGACACTTAATTAGAAAATTTAAAAATCATATTCTCTGACAAAAAATACATTCTAAGATGGGGCTATACCCCAAGAAGATCTTTCACCACCAAGGAGGTGTAAAAAATTATCTGCACTAATCCAACGCCTCCCGATCAACTATGGAGCAGAATTTGGTCTCCCAGAATTTGGCCCAAGGTTTCCATGTTCCTTTGGCTAATTGGTCACCAGAAAATCCTGACATGGGACAACCTTAGAAGAATATTTTTTCATGGACCTTCAAGATGTCCCAATTGCAACCAACAGGAAGAAACCATACAACATTTCGTGAACACCTGTTCTTTGGCCAACCAAATTTTGGAGAAGGCTAGCTTTCGATGTCAAAAAAGATGAAAATTTTTAGAAGATATTATCAACACTATCCAAAATTGGCAGCAGTCTCCTTACAAAAGAAAGATACTTAACAAACTATGGTGAATTATACTAGGCATCCTTCTATGGAAAATCTGCAAAGAAATAAATTTGTGCATCTTCAAGAATCAAATCACACCTCTAGACACCATATGGAGCAACCTCTGTCTTAATCTTCAGGAGACCTTGGCGCTACAAGGCAAGTTGAAGATTTTCCAACTCTCTTGCAAGAGTAAGCCATCTAGGCTAATTGGAATCTTCAAATCCCCCAAATTATGAAAAATCCTGGAATTTCTCAAAATTCCTCTCCAGTGACAAGCAAATGGACACCCCCCCTCCAGGTACCTTCAAACTCAACCTTGACGGAGCTTCCAAAGGAAATCCTAGCAAAGCAGGGTTCAGTGGTATCTTCAGGGATCATGAAGGTAAACCACTCCTCTTTCTTGGCAACATAGGATGGGATACAACCAACTTAGCGGAATTAGAAGGCCTGTGGCAGGGTAGTTCTTTATCCCAACTTCATGGTTTGAATCCCTTGGAGATTGAAGGGGATTCTCAAATTCTCATAAATATGGCCAATCAACTTCTCCAAGGGGCCCATGCTAACAAAGTAGCCAAAAGCTAGAGACTAGAGGCTAGATTGGGACTAATTGAACAAGGGCTCAACACCAACTTTGCACTCCTGTTCAAACATGTCAAAAGGGATGGAAACAAGGTTGTAGAATTTCTGGCCAACGTGGGAGTGAACAGTGAGCATAATCTACTTTTTGGATCTCTAAAAATTATACATGACTATGATCAATTACATGAATGCAATAATTTGGTACAATATGATGTAGATTTCCCAGATATGGGTGAATAGTTGTTTTAATGTGATGATGGGACTTGGGTTCGAAAAGTGGGATAGCATTCATGGTAGCACTCTCATAAACACAACATTTAATCAAAGCAAAGGCCAAGATCTAACCATTATGCTCACTCAAGCTTCCGTAAGGTTTTGTCTACACACTCCAGCTTATTACATTTATGAGGAATTAACGCCAGGAGAGCATCGAGACATTGCTTCCCTGAGTTTAACTATGGAAGGTGATAGAAGGAACTCAGATGACCCTCCTCCACTACAAAGCATTTTTTCTCCCTCGATTGTGCATCCCTGATACCGCACTGTCACTGGAAGAAGGAGCCATCTCAGTTGTTGCATTGAGTTCGATGAAGGGCTGCACCTTTCCCAAATTGGCCTCTGTAATCAGGCCACTGTTACTCTGGACCTCCTTTTCACTTCGCTCTCGCCCAACTCTGTTACTCTGCTCTCACCCAACTTTGCTACTCCTTCGCCTTCTTTTGTGCCCATCAACATGTCGCGGTTGCGACATCACATGAGATGTCGAAGGGGAAGCACTAGAAGCCATCCCCAGCACACCCCTTCCACCTGTAATTCGGATTCCCCTTTGCCCTCCTCAAACTACTTCATCGGTAGATATCTGAACACTCGTAGTGGGCGGGGTAGAATCCATACTGCCAACCCTGTTCCGGCCAACCCTGTCACTCCTGCCTCTAACACTCCCCATACTGCTCAATTTTTCTTCAATTTCTCCCTGAATAGACCCCGTATAATTGCCTCAATTTTAGTTGTTTTTAAGGAAGAACCCTAGCTGTTTGACACCAGCGTGCATCTGGGAGGGGATACTTCTGCAACAGCTCAAGATATGGATGCGCAGCAGTAGCCACTGAACAAGTACAAAGGAAAAGCTCCTAAAGATGAGGAGAAGGTTCGTGGTGGGTGTGAGCACTCCAATCAAAGCGATACCTCAGGAGCGGACAAGCCAAGGGAGGATGATGACATGGAGGCCTACAGGTGCCTTATAATGGAGGAACCTCCTCCTCATCATGATGCTTAATTATTCCATTAGTGTTTGGTTTTTTCTTTACAAATCCCACCTTGATGGGATTGATCTTGATATTCTAGCTGTTTTATCTAGTGGTGTTTGTCTTACAGTTCATCTTATATGCACATTACAGTGGAATCTTAAGTTGACACCCCTGTGCGGGCAGTATAGCAGTACAATGTATGGTTTGGACTGGTTTCCCCTAGTGGGTAGTCTATTTTTTCTTTTCTTTTTTTGCTGAACATGCCACTCTTCTGGGCAAAGTCAAGGTTGCAGCCAGGATGTAAATTATTTTTCAATTTTTAATATATTTAAGCTAATTTAGAAAAAATATATATATTTATTACAAATGCATGGGAGAAATGACATGAACATCAAAGAAATGACATGTGCATCATTTACCTTAAATTTTGACTTAACATTTATCAGAGAATTCACATCTAGAAATGAGATGCCTTAAAGATTTCCTTCCCTAGAGTTTAAGCGAGATTTGTGAAATGTACATGGTTTGTGCATGGTTTTCCTTAATGTTTATTATAAAAATCACATCTATAAATGGCATGCCTTAAATATTTCCTTACCGAGAGTTTGAGGGAGAGATGGCATGTACATGGTTCGTGCATGGTTTTCCTTAAATTTTATAGGAGAAATCACATCTATAAATGACATGCCTTAAGTATTGGCTTGCCTAGATTTTAAGGGATAAATGTCATGTACATGGTTCCATGAGTTTATTGGGTGTGTCACCTTTAATAAAGGATGAGATCTAGAGGCTACCTGGCCCTTTACAGACTCTTCCTTTAGAACTTGTAGAAGTTAACACTCAACAAACAAACTAAAATCTTATGGAAGTTCATCAAATTTAGGTTTAGTTTTTAGGCCTTAAATTTTTCCTTCAATTAATGGGATAAAGCCTTGAGTTTCGGGAATCCTATCATATGGAAGTTCAGAAACTTTCATTTCATTTTTTTGGCCTTAAAGTTTGCCTTGAATTAAAGGGAGAAAGCCTTGAGAAAACACACTTTCTTTAAATTTTTCCTAAGAGTTTATAAGAAAAATGACACATGTATGGGAGAAATGACACATGTACATGGTTTTCCTTAAAGTGGTAGTGGTTTATGGATATTAAAATGAATAAATTATATTTAGATCTGTTTCAGAGATTGATTGTAGTGGCATTTACCAGATATGCCACATTTGAGAAAAGATGAGAACCATAGGCTACCTAGCCCTTTATATACTCTTCCTTTAGAACTTGTAGAAGTTAACACTCAAAATAGAGACTTGAATACTATGGAAGTTCAAAATCCTATGGAATTTCAGCCAGTTTAGGTTCAGTTTTTATGCATTAAAGTTTTCCTGGGAGAAATGGCATGTGCATGACATTCCTTAAAGTTTTCCTTAACTTTATGGGAGAAATAACATCTAGAAATGAAACGCTTTAATGTTTGACTTGCCTAGAGTTTAAAAGTAAAATGACATGTACATGGTTTTCCTTAAATTTTACCTTATAGTATATGGGAGAAATTACATTGCCTTATAGTTTATGGGAGAAATGACATAAAAATGACAAACAAATGACATAGAAATGACACGTGCCTTAAATTTTTCCTAAAATTTTCTAGGAGAAATTAAACATATATGGGAGAAATGACAAATGTACATTGGTTTCCTTAAAGTGGTAGTGGTTTATGTATATTAAAATGAAGAACTTATATTTAGATCTATTCCACAGATTGACTATAGGGGAATTTACTGGATATGTCACATTTGAGAAAAGATGAGATCAAGAGGCTACTTGGCCCTTTATAGACTCTGCATTTAGAACTTGTAGAAGTTAACACTAAACAATCAGACTAAAATCCTATGGAAGTTCAAAATCCTATGATAGTTTAGCCACTTTAGGTTCAGGTTCTAAGACTTAAAGTTTTCCTTGAATTAATGGGAGAAACACTTTAGTTTGTGGCTGAAATGACATGTACATGGTTTGCAAAATTATTTTATGCACTTACTAAAACAAAAAGTGGTAGTGGTTGATGAAGTTAGGTCAAAGTCACACCTTTATGATTTTGTGGGAGAAATGACATTGACTTATAGTTTATGGGAGAAATGAAATAGAAATGAAACATGCCTTAAAGTTTGCCCAAAAGTTTATGGGATAAGGGAGAAATGACACATGTACACGGTTTGCCTTAAAGTGGTAGTGGTTTATGGATATTAAAATGAACAACCTCTATTTAGATCTATTCTAGAGATTGAATATAGGGACATTTACTGGATATATCACCTTTGAGAAAAAATAACATCCAGAGGCTACTCGGCCATTTACAAACTCTTCCTTTAGAACTTGTAGAAGTTAACACTCAACATTGAATGTAGGGGCATTTACTAGATATGTTACCTTTGAGAAAATATTAGATCAAGAGGCTACTTGGCCCTTTACATACTCTACCTTTAGAATTTGTAGAAGTTAACACTCAACAAGAAGACTAAAATCCTACGGAATTTCAAAATCCTATGAAATCCTATGTAAGTGAAAAATCCTATGAGAGTTCAGCCACTTTAGGTTCAATTTTTAGGCCTTAAATTTTACCTTGAATTAATGGGATAAATTCTTTAGTTTGTGGGAGAAATGAAATGTACATGGTTTCCATTATTATTTTATGCACTTACGAAAAATACTAGTGGTAGTGGTTGATGAAGTTATCTCAAAAGTCACACCTTTATGAGTTTTTGGGAGAAATGACATAGAAATGACACATCCCTTAAATTTTTCTTGAAATTTTATGGGAGAAATGACACATGTACACAGCTTTTCTTAAAGTGGTAGTGGTTTATGGATATTAAAATGAAGAACTTCTATTTAGATTTGTTCCAGAGATTGATTGTACAATGTAGGGGCATTTACTGGATATGTCACCTTTGAGAAAAGATGAGATCCAAAGGCTACATGGCCCTTTACAAACTTTGTCTTTAGAAATTGTATAAGTTAACATTCAATAGACACGCTAAAATCCTATGGAAGTTCAAAATCCTATGAGAGTTCAACCACTTTAGGTTGAGTTTTTAGGCCTTAAAGCTTGCCTTGAATTAATGGGAGAAAGCCTTTAGTTTGTGTGAGAAATGGCATGTGAATGTCTTGCCTTCAATTTTTCCTTAATGTTTATGCGAGAAATCACATCTAGAAATGACATGCCTTAAATTTTACGTAAAATTTTATGGTAGAAATGACACATGTACACAGATTGCCTTAAAGTGGTAGTGGTTTGCACTTACTTAAACAACTAGTGGTAGTGGTTGATTAAGTTATTTCAAAAATCACACCTTGATGGGTTTGTGGGAGAAACTACATGTACATGGTTTGAAAAATTATTATATGCACTTACTAAAACAACTCGTGGTAGTGGTTGATGATGTTATGTCAAAAGTCACACATTGATGAGTTTGTGGGAGAAATGACATGTACATGTTTTTCCTTCAAGTTTAGTTTTCCTTGAATTATATGGGAGAAATAAAATCTAGAAACCTTTACTTTGACATCTATAAATAGGCTAAGAACATTAAAAAGGAATTTTCAAATTGCATTAGTTATGTGCTTAATAAGAAGTATGATTTAGCACCTAACAGATTGTTTAATAATTTATAATAATGTCATTTTTGGCTTGTACTATCATTCATCCTTGATATGTACACTAATTTGACAACTTGAACATCAACCTACACTACCATCATATCACTATACATAGTCTAGATTATTAATATCAATTACCTCATAAAACACTCCACTTTTAACATTTTACAAGATTAGAAGCATCATGGAAGGTGTAAATTTACGTACATTAATAAAATACATTGGGTTGATTTAAATATTACAAGAAAATTTTAAATATTAACACAGGAAGCAGAGACTAGTGATAAAGTTACAATTAAGAAATAAGGTAGTCAAGGTACAACATGAGATATAAAGTCACTATTGATTTCCTTTATTCTTAACATGAAATACAATGCTAAGAAATATTTCGTTGGCAAAAATTGGAGGGTGGACTATTTCAGAATTTGTAAGATATTTTGAAGGTCTAATATATGCAAACATTTGAGGATATTTCATACAGCTAACAACAATCAAATATCATTGTTTGGGTAGGTAATTTTTTTTCGGTAATACAATTCTAAAAATTAAATTGTATAGAAAATTTACTAGAGCTAGATCTATAGCTTGGACCAATATTGTAAAGGAAAATTGAGAAGAAATGCATGACATGGATGATGAATTATTGGAATATCTAATTTTCTTAAACCATCGTGAGCTGATTGATCTTCTCGTATGTATAATAAGTTATACTGATCCAGAAAATCAGCAATCAGCTTGAATTGCAATAGCAAATTTGGGGAATATTGAGAAATGCCTAATGCTTCTTATGTTTCCTAGTATTGGTATTTGAGCATACTAGCTTTTTTTATATATTAATGTTGGTCTTTGTTTCTCACTAAATTTTAGTTGTGTTTAATATAAAATTGGGATTAAATACATAAAGGTTGATGCATCTACACATTCATTTGTGGTATTTATAGTAAATTTGGAAGCATAAGCAACTACTATTAGTATTTGAACTAGGAACTTGTAACATAAAACTAATTAAATAAATAGAAACAAATTTGAGAACAAGAAGTTGAGAAAATCCCCTAAATTATGGCGCTTGGCCATCTATAAAATAAAAAATTAATGCCTACATGCAAGAAAAATCCCTTAAATTGTTAAGAGGACTGATGTATTTGTTTTAATAGTTGAAATACAAGGAGTTTGGACCTATTGGTCTAAAATTGGAATGTAACTTATTTTTTTAGGAGAGAATGAAATAATGGCATGGAAAGTGCTTCTTGTAGTAGATCCCTATTGTGTATTTCTTAGGAATGTAACTGATTTTTTTAGGGGAGAATGAAATTATGGCACGGGAACCGGTTCTTCTAGTAGATCAATGTTGTGTATTTCTTGATCCTTGTAAAAATATTCGAACGTGTTTCCAATGATGAACTGACTTTAAAAAGTATTAAGAAAACCCAAAATCTTTTAAGTACTAAGGAATGTGATGATTACCAAAGGAAATTGATAATCATATAGCTTGGAACATTGTCATGGGGCTTCTAATGAAATCAAAGAGGATATTGAGAATCATGCCATTTTGACACAATATTAAGAGGAATCATCATCAAGTACTGAATGTTACATAAATAAGATAGAATATTCTTGATTATGTTGAAGCTGGAGATCTATAGGATAATGTTGTAGGTATTCCTAAGTTTCTATATGATTTGGTAAAAATGTTTTTTATTTTTTATATTTATTTATATCCTTGGACATGATAGGTAATTTACATCCATGTCAGATGTTGGAAGGACATGCTGAAGATATTCAATATCCGTGTGTTCCACTTCAAAAGAAACTTTTTTAGATCGAGAGGAGAGCAACATGACTAGAATGAGGGACTGCTGAAGCAACATCTATAAATTACTCTACGAAAAAGTATGTAATACGTATTTTCCCAAAGGATAGAACTAAGATGAACTCCACAGATTAGAATATCATGTTTCCTTTATATGAAGGCATTGAATGTACCATGTGCCTTATTCTACGAAGGATGAGAAAGCTACTATTACTGTTAAAATATTTGTTGACTAGATCCACACTGTTTAACAATATGAATAGTAAAAAAAATTGATTCCCTTCATTATTTGTAACCTCCCTAAAATAAATTGTGAAATTTGGATATATATATTTTTTACTGTTTGGTTATATATATCTTGGCTTTCCTTCTTTTTTTTCCACAGTCGAGAAAAAAATCACCATAAAAAAACCTCGTGATGCTTCTCTGAATGTATAAAATTTGAGTGTTTATGTAAAACCATTGAATAAAGCTACTAGTGTTCTGAGTTGCTGAACTTTTTGTGTGAATTTCTTTGTGGTGTTTAATTTTGTTCATTCTATGTGAATTTTTATTCCTTTTGTTGTTCAATTCTGTTTGAATTTATTTGACGTGCTTCACTCTTTTGTTTTATAGTTTCCATTGCTAAATACTAAGAATACCTGGGTATATAAGAAAATAAAACGTATATTATATCTAAGACTAATGGCATATTGATGTTGAGCAAGAATTTTCATGTTCCAAATAACTACTTTCAAATTACAAGAATCAAGACTGATAGAAAGTATCTTTTATTTATCTTTTAAATTACAAGAATCGAGACTATTCGCTAGAGCTCTTAGAAGCAGTCGGGAGCTACCGAAGGGAGGGATGGTTCAGACAACCAAGTATTCAAGGGCATAACCTTTGTGTGATGCATTTCTAAATAGAAATATTTTTAACTAGCCTATCAAATAAGATTTATGTTGATGAGACATATAAATCTACAGTAATAAATCATAAGGACTATTTTTGTTTCAATTTTAACGACTAATTATATTTTTTTTCCTTGCTAAAAACAAAGATTATGATGACGCATACCTAGAAATTTAGAGACGCCAAGATGACAAGGCTACAATGAGAAGATGAGGTGGGAGATCACCAAAGAAGTTGTGGAGGACGTAGATCAAATTCCCTGAAAACAAAAAAATAGAGCAATAAAATTAAAATGAGAAAAAAATCAACAAAAAAATTCACAAAAAAAACAGAGCAACAACTCTCTCACCTCGTCGTAACAGCGCAACACCAGGCCTCTAAAAGAGAAAACCTATCACACAGATATGACACAGAAAACAGGTAGATGTGAGACAAACATATGACACAGAGAGACAATGGTAATAAGCCCGAAACCTGTTAAGGTTTGCAGGCCGATATATTTATAAGAAAATGTTCAGCGAAATTATTCTAAAAGTTCAGTCGGACTGTTTGTTCGACTAAAATTTGGTTGTTGGTTTTCCCATCTTTGGCCAAAAATCTGTTTTCCCATGTCGTCAATACACCGTCAAAGTAAACGGTAGAATTACTTCGGCCAAACTAATTTTGAAACATCGGCCGAACTGTTGGGAAAATGACTTTTCCTCCCGCAATTCTCACAAAAGATTAACCCACCTTCACATTTTTACCCATTGTTTACTTCATTTATTCAGTCAGAAGGTTTATATGAGAATACAAAGACAAATGGTTAAATTATTGAATGAAGATTGTTAGGATGATGTTGTACACAACTACCGAGATTCAAGTTCTACATCAATGCTAAAATATTTTTATCTTGCATTTAGAAAGGTGTGTTCATTCATACATTCATTTCAAATCATATGTATATTATTTTAATTTATAATTTATAAATTTATTTTCTTTATTTTACTAATGATGAAGAAGGATGCTAATGGAGCACCAGATAATTTCAAAATCTTTATTGAAAAATAAAAATGGAAAGGATAAGAAAACAACGTCTGAGTGATGTTGAACTTGATCCCAATCTTAATCATTTCATTTGGAATGGGCTCCACACTATCCAATATCAAATAATGTGATATGATTTTTAATACATTGCAAAACTCATACCTAAAAGGGATTATTCCCTAGTTATTGTAGATATTCCTCATGGTTTCAATATCCCAAACATTGAATATGATAGTGACCCTTATACTTATCAAGAATTTAGTAAATTCGTTGGATGATTTATAGAAGTCACAACACCACCATTTTGGATATTTGTGACATTTCATTCAGACACATAATTAGGGTTATTATTATCAAGCTTCAAGGGAAAATCAAAGTCAGGGATGTGACTTACATGGTAAGACGTTGAAATTGTATGTTTAAAAAAATAATTTATATACAAGTTGATTGAAATTTTACTATTTCATGTTACAAGAAAAAGAAAAATTTTATTTGTGGTGGAAATCAACAAATTATAAGTGACTGTAAGTTCGTTCATGTTGAGAGTTGGACAAATGATGATAGCTACAAGACTATTCATTTCAATCAAGTAGATGGAAAGAATCATAGCCAAGTACTGGTCCATGATGCTCTTGTAAAAAAAACTCACATATGAAGATAAAGAAGCAAAAGCACAGATAGTTAACATCTATAAAAAACCACAGTCATTGATTAAATATATTTTAGATTTATGTTCAAATGAAGGAGATTTGGTTTTGGATTAATTTTCATGCTCAGGTAAGTTTTATAATATAAGAATGAATTTCACTATTTTATTTTTTAATTTTTTTTGTTTATAGTAATTTACTAAAAATTTTCTTTTGTACTTGATGATTAGCTACAACACTAGCATGTTGCTTAGAAAAAGGAATAAATTGCATTTCCATTGATAAAGACCTAGTAAAATGAAAATTTATTCATCAAAGAATCAATGCTCTTCAATTTCTTCCAGACGAAATGCAAGAATTTGGTTTGAGAAAAGGGGATTTTAATGAATCCTGCGTGGTAGAAAAATCAAAAGAACCTCAAGCACTAGTAGATGGAATGACTGGAAAGGCATACTTTGGGATGTTCGCAGACATCAAAGATCCATCCGAAGAGGAAAATTATGAAACTGAACCCATTGATGAAAATATTGTTGAAGAGGAAAATAATGAAAGTCTTGAAGATGAAGAGTTTGGGTTACATGATATTATTGATTCAAGATTAAGTTAAGCTTCCAAATGAAGCACATTTTTTGTAGTTATTCATAAGTTACACTCGTAGTGTTTTGACTCTGACATTTTATGAAAATAAATAAATATTCAATTGCTCTTATTATATTTAATATTTCTATAATGCGATTTTCACTTCATTTTCATTTTTATCATTTTGAAAAAAATAATAATTATTATTAACTTTTCACATAAAATTCACAAAAATTGCTAATTTTTATACATTTTTTATTAATTTTTTCCTATAAAAATGGTTTATTTGATATGTCATTTTTAGCAAAAAGATGCAAAATGTGTATATTTTCAGTTATTTCTATATTCAAAATGTGTTTTTTTATGTAAATTATTAAAAATTCTTTCTTTTTTAGTCGCAATTATTTCATCTGCAATGAAATATTATTTAACAATATATAATTAGATAGAAGATTGATATTTTAAAATTTTTACATGTTTTTTTTTTTTTACATTGAAAAAAAAATCAAATATCTCACTACAATACAAAAAAAAAACATAAAAAAAATACTTGAAAAGCAGTTAAACAAAATATGTAAGTGAAGTGGAAGAAACTGAGCACCTCAAAAATTGTTAAATTTAGAAAATAATTATTAGCATTTAATAGATTAGAAAAATTTAAGTCAAAAATATGTTTTCTAAAAAATGAGGATGATGCTCGCATCAACACTTTTCAAAATCAATATAAAAACACTAACATTTTAAAACTAATATCCATATTTGGTACATAAGAAAATTTAATGTGTAAAAAATATGCTGAAAAGGAATTAAGAATATTCTCAATCAACACATTTCAAAATTGGAACATTTTTTGCTACCTAAGAAAAGCGTGTACTCGTTTCCATTCTCGTTTCAAAATTTACATTGTGTTTAGTAACCCTCATTAGGTTTCTCATCTTTTCATATCGATTATCTAAAAAGGATAGTTGAAATCATAAATTGTTTAAATATTTAGCTCGAGTTGTTGTAGTAAACATCATACCTCGTCTCTCTTGCTCTCTAATACTAATAGGTTGAATTACTATAACATAAGAATAAATGTATATTGTCAATAATTTTTTCTGCTTAAACTAAAATCATTGCACATTGTTAATCTGATCACTTTAAAATTTATGTACCATCAAACATCTAATTACATAAAATCATAAATCAACATCACAATGAAATCAATGCATCTAATGCAAGCAATAAAATAATATTAGAAAACAACTTCTACACTGAAATCAGTGCATATAATGCAAACAATCAAATAGGATTAGAAATAAACATCTACACTCAAATCAATGCATCTAGTGCAAGTAATCAAATATGATTAGAAACCAACATCTACAATGAAATCAATGCATTTAGTGCAAGCAATCAAATAGGATTCGAAATCATCGTCTATAATGAAATCGATGTATTTAGTGCAAGAAAAAAATAGGATTAGAAACCATTTACATTGAAATCAATGCATCTAGTGTCAACAATCAAATATTATTAAAAATCACCATCTACACTGAAATAAATGCATTTAGTGCAAGCAATAAATAGGATTATAAATAATCTACATTGAAATCAATGCATCTAGTGTAAGAATAATAGATCATTAGAAATAAATATCTACACTAAAATAAATAAATCTAGTGCGAGCAATCAAATATGATTAGAAATAACCATATACACTAAAATCAATGCATCTAGTGCAAGAAAGATTCATCCCTCTCTCCACCCTCCATCTATATCTATATCTCCCTCCATTTCTCCTTCTTTGTTTCTCTATCTCACCCCCACAAACACATGCTCTCTCACTCCATATCTATAAATCTCTTTGTCTCTCCCTCCCTCCCTCTCTCCATCTCTCTTCTTCCCTCTCTTCTTCCCTCTCTCCATCACCCTCAAACTCTATTACTATATCCATCCCTCTCTCTTTCTCTCTCAATATCTCCTTATTTGTCTCTTTATCTTACCCCAAACATTCACATTCTATCTATATATATCCCTTGACACTCCCTCACTCTCTCCACTTATCACTCTATACGTATTTCTCCTTCCCTCCCTCTCTACCCCTCCAACTTCATCTATATATCCATATATCCATACATCTCTCCTCCTCTCTCTCTCTCTTCCTCTCTCTCCCGTTATCTCCTACCTCTCTCTCTCTCTTCCAACATCACTCTCTCTCTTTCCACAACATCACTCTCTATATCTATATCTCTTCCTCCAACTCTCTCTCTCTCCCCTCCATCACTTCCTCCTCTCTCAATTCTCTCAATCCATTTTCCCTACCTCCCTCTCTATTCCCACCTCCTCTCTCTCTCTCTCTCCCTCATATTCCCCTTTCCCCATCACTTTGTTCTCTCTAACTATATTAATATATCCCTCCCTCTCCATCTCTCCCCTTCTCTCCTATCTCCTCTTTGTCCCTTTATCTCACTCCCTAAATAATATTCCTCTTACCATATTCTCCTTTGAGCTGTGATCTCTTCACTTCTCACTCTATATGGATTTCTTCTTCCCTCCCTCTATCCCCATCCAACTCCATCTCTCTATCCATCCATCTCTCCTTCTATCTCTCTTCATTCCTGTCTCTGCCTTACTCTCCTACCTCCCTCTCTCTTACTACCTCCCTTCCTGTCTCATTCTCTCTCTCCCCTCTCTATCTTTATGTCTCGCTCTCCCTCTCTTACCCTTCTCTACGTCTCTCACTCCTATCCCTCTCTCAATATCCATTCCTTCTCTCCCCTCTCGTGCAATTTATCTCCATCTCTCCCTTATCACCTCCTCTATATCTCCACCTATATCACTCTATGTCTTTGTTCTTCCCTCCCATATATATCTAGAGTTAATATATCATGATATATTAATATATATTATAATATAAGAAATTAATATTGTATTATTCCAAAGTTATTAAATTTAATAATATTAATATTAAAATGTATTAATATGAATACTAGATTTAATAATAATGGTAGTAATATTTTAATGTTAATATTAGGGTTAAGAATGTTTTTTTTTCATGGCATAAATAATAATTTCTCCCATGGTATTTGGCCCATAGGCTTCACCTACATAAAACCTATTTTTTGAATGTTAGTAAATACAAGGAAGATTATGGAGTAAATATAAATATAGGTTTGATTCATTAACCATACTTGTAGTTTATTTATATTTCTTTTTATTTACAATACCTCTTTTATTTACCATATACAATTAGATGTTGATTTCTAATCCTATTTGATATATTTTTATGTTTTTACCATAATTCTTTATACATATTTTATATTTATTTATTTACCACACCTATTTTATAAATATGCTATTTGGCCCTTAGACTTTACCTAAATAAAACCTTTTTCTTTAATTTTCTTCAATATAACGAGGTTTATGGTGTAAATATTAAAAGAAGTTTTATATAAAAATAGGTTTTACTTATTTATCTACCTCCAATTTATTTATATTTTTAAGACAGGAAAATTATTACAAATATATTAATTATTAAAATATATTGATTATAATTGAGTGGGAATAAAAATTATTTTCATACAATTTTACATTACATCTAACACCTACATATTGATTATAATTGAGTTAGAAATAAAAATTATTTTCATACAATATTATATTACACCTAATAACTACACATCTACCCGATACAACCCCTACCTTCGGTATCTACCCTATACACCCTATACTGAGTTGTAGAGCGTAGCTCACTCATCAATTTTGAAAAAATATATATATAAACATATTTGCATGCACATAAAAGTATCTTTAACGTTTGTGTGACTAATGCAACAGGCTCAATATATTCCTTGTTCTTTTTTTGACGGTTGTAGAACAACACTAGTATATTGCTTGTTATATTGAGCATTTTTTAAAATATGGAAAGAAAATAATATAAATATATTTGCATGTCCATAAAAGTACCTTAAACGTTTTATAAAAGTATCTTAAACGTTGTTGTGTGACTCGTGGAAAATGCTAAATATATTCCTTGTTCTCTTTTTCATGGTTGCAGAAAAATAATAGTATATTTCCTTATATATTGGGTTGGTTTATGAAAAGTCCTCTATTCGGCGAGATTGTGGTAAAATTCTTAGTCGTGTTAAGTGTCCCACGTTAAATTGTTCAAAAGAAGAAGTCCTAGCAATTAAACACGTTAATAATGTTCACTATGTTTTGATCTTCGACTCTCACGACTCTCACAGAGGAAATATATTTGTTATTATAAATCCAATATGTTATAGAAATAAACTTTTACATCTTTCGTTTTCTTTGTATAAAGTTCTTCCCAACAACCCTATTAAATTTATAGAATATAGAAAAAATCATTCTATATTGACAATTTCACTCATCAATGTTGTATTTATCATAAACTCCTTAAATTTATGGACAACCAAACATTCACCAACCTATTGTTATCCTTAGGCCTATGGGTAGTGCCATTGAGATTCCTATTGATGCTCTTAGGTAGTATTTGGTTAGAAAAATCCAATAACTTGTGCCATCCACCACCTCTTTTATCAAATTTCTGTTGATTTCATATAAAAATCTAAGAACATCAATGTCGACGAACAATCATTTTTTAGCCAATTTGGTGATGTTTCCCTATTCACAAAAATCTCAGTTGAAAAAAGTTGTAAACCTAATTTGGAACCTTGTAGACTTTGAAATGATTAATCTAGTTCAAATTTTCCTCTCCTCCATTTTCGTTTCTTTCAAGGGTAACATTTATGAATAAAATGAAGGTACAACTATGGGTTCATCCCTATCTCTGGCCCTAGCTAACAGTTAAAATTTGAAGGATGGAAAATTAACTTGAATTTTAAGAACATTGGTGAATCCCACTAGTCCCTAAAATGTAAACTATAAAATGTTTATTCATGTATTTGTAAAGTTATTCAACTTTATAATTATTTTACATTTACCCTCTATATAGTGTTGGAAAATTTTCAACTAAAATAATTTTATATTTTAAAATTTGGGTGAATCATTTTTATAAAAAATCAAAATTGCCGAAATGTTTTTGGGAAAAGAAATGGAAAATTAGCCCACCTGGGAATATTAGCCCCTAAAATTTTCCATGGCTAACATATAAAAGCAACACTTTCAAACCTTGCTATTAAAATATTGGTGTAACGATGCCTCCCAAGCCCCTGGACTACCCCCAAGTCTAGTTGATGGTGTTACCATCAATTAACCCAACCTCCATAGTCACCACATGGAAAATCGGTTACAACATTCCTACATTTTGATGATATAAATTTTTTGTCAATATGATATTTCGATGAAACATTGCTTGCATTTCAATTTGGTCCAAACTGAATCCCTTGCCACATTAGCAAGGAACATCCATGTTACACCCATGTGGCATTTCCACATCACGCGAGCTCCCATACAATGCTCGCCATGTCACAGGACCATCGTTCCTCTACGCTTTTGCAGCACACTCTGCAAAGAGCGTCTTGCTCCTAGACTTTTGTGTTACAATGCAACCTTTGACATCAAGTGATGGGCTCATTTATCATCATGCACCCTTTTTCTTTCTTTCACCACACCTTGCATATGTATATTGGCCTAGACCTTGCATCATGACAGATATTTACTCATCAAGTGATGAGGACATTTTTGTCCTACCAATTTTGATAGTCCATGCTGCACCTTCATTTTGTACATCCATCCTCTATAGGAAACCTCTATCCATGGTGGTGTGACTCTAAACCACATCAACTTCCCCCTTAATGTCATGTTGCTCTCCTAGTCCAGGTGGACCACAGATCATCGCCATTAGTCTTCCCACCAACATGTTAGTCCTACATTCCACACCATCGCCCTTCCAATCTTGATCAAATCACTTCACCACATAGTGCACCCACATGACATCCATAAATTCTTCCCTAGCCTATTTGTATTCTAACAACTCAACTTGGATGAGGGGCCAATTAGCTCCCAACCTTCATGAACACCTATGAATTCCCGCAATATGGTGTATGGACACAATCGACCAATCCAAATTACTTAACAGACAATCATTTTCCTGGTTCATGTTCCCTTTTACTCCCTTGGAACAAAAATTTATGTATTTAGATAATGGGAAACTTCCAATTGTACCCCCCCCCCCCCCCTCTCCTACCTTCAATACCATCCACCCATGCCCAATGGACCTTTACACCTTTGTGGCGTGAAAAATATTTTAGTAGAAAGTGACGAGAAAACTCTTTTCGTGTGTTCTTTGTCTACCATGCCTACTTATACTGCCACCACTTGACCATTCCAATGCTACATGATGTAAATATTTCATGGCATTAGGCAGGGATATTCTTATCTTGTGGTCCAATTAAATGCATGTCTTTAGTTATTTTATGATTTCTCCATCTCTCTCAACTGACCCCAAGTCTATCACCTTAGGCTTAGTCACTTAAGGATTTTGAAGACCACACAAAACATCCCTTGCAGACCACTATCTCTTAAGACATTTCATTTTCATTGAAGATTATAGACATGCCTCGTTATTAGGCACATAGGAAAGATAACAATGGATAACATTGACCTACATACTAGGCATAGAAACAACTGACCATATGTCAAAATGGATTCATTCCAACATCATCAAAGTTATAAAAAAACATGAAATGCAACATAATATAAGTAAATAGAATAAATGAGTCAAATATCCATGATTATTATCAAACCATGAAATCATGCAAAGCATAGCTTAACTAAGCCCAATAGACATGCATACATGAATATACCAATGATTTATAATATAATAATACGTCGGCAATCTCAAGTATATATAAGTCCCTTCACCATGAGAAAAACATACATTCATATCATTATTAATAGCTTGGAATAGTACCATTCACATGAAAATAGTGCAATTGCACACATTGATATACCAAATAACAACATCAATTCATTCACAATGTAACATTTTCATACACATTTGGATATGCATAATACTTATATTCCACCCAACTATATGCCAAATGTACTATGGTAATTCTTCTAGTTAAACACCCCTAAGATGGATTTAAAGTCTCTTAAGTCCCTTCACCATGAGGACAACATAAATTCATCTCATTATTAATAGCGTGGAATAACACCATTCACATGAAAATAGTGCAATTGCAAACATTGTTATACAGAATAACAACATCAATTCATTCACAGTGTAACATTTTCATACACATGCGGATATAAACAATACTTATATAGTAATTTTAATGGATGGTATTCAAGGGAGGGACTTCCATTCTCCACCTAGCTTTAGGCCAACTTCACTATTGTATTTCTTCTAGTTAAAAATCCCTCAGATGGATTTAAAGTCTGAGAATAAGTGCTAAAGGTAATTCAAATGATGTAAATTAGTTAACCACACAAGAATCCAAATAATAATCCTCCTCCACATCCCTATTTCAAGTCTACATCCTCCAGTGTCTCCAAATATTCACCAATAAATATAAAGTACATTGATGTTCAACATCCAATCTAGTAGTCATACAAAAACACATATATTTCATCCTTGTTACACGTCATTTTCTCACCATGATATTTTACTGTCACTATGAGTCTATCACCATCCATATCTTGTTCCTTTATTGGTCAAAAATACTCATGTTCGTGAACCAAGTCTTGGAAACTAGAGAAAATATCTTTAAAACCTTTAAAGTATTACCTATGTGATTTTTGTTATCATTACCTATGCATGCACTAATACTTCTTCTATTATCTGCAATAATCACCACTTTGTTTGCCACTAAAACCTGCGCACCCCCATAAGAAGGAAGTGAATATAAAAAGGTAACTTCTAGAAGCGTAGTTGGTCGAATATTATCCCAACTAGAAGCCTCTAGAGTCACAACAGTTCGAGCTTTATATCTCTACTCATGGAGCTTATCCCTTGGCCAAAGGAACCCAAATACCTTCATGGGAGGAACTCATCCCTCTCTTAATGGATCTGAAGCTACCTCAATCTATCTTTAAATTGAGATGAAGTTTCAGATTGAAGGGTAGATACTGTTTTGTATAGATTCTAAGCTGGAGAGTGTTCATAGAGTTCATAGATTATGAACTATTAAGTTGTTATTTGCACATTGAGGATCACACCTTTGTTCACATGACTTCATGCTACTAATTCTAGAGAGGAAGGCTTATCAAACTGAAGGAAGCAACTCTCAAGAAACATAGGGGAAATTTATACAACATTAAGGCTTAGGTTGTAATATTGCTCTTTTTGATTTCTGATAACACATATGAATATGTTTTTCTCATTGTATTATTTTTGAATTCATGAAAATGATGTCAATTCTTAGACTCCTTGATCACTAACTTGGACTAGTATTTATGATTATTATATATTTCAGGTTCTTTTATCCTTCTCATTTTTTTGATTGTATGTTATTCTCAGCATTGAAGAATTTCTTTGGAGTGAAAGGAAAAAGGCTACATCAAACCTCTCAGTTGAACAATAGGAGCATAACTTCTTTATTTCAAAGTTGTAATAATCTAAAATATAAATATTTCATAGAAAGAGAATTTCAGTGGATCTTTGTTTCTATTTACCTGTTGGGGTACTAGCGAGATCGCTCTTGTCCACAAGAGGGATTAATCAAAAAAATAAATTAGCAGCCATACCGAGGAAGACAAGTTTAGTTTTATTTGGTTCTATTTGGTTTGAAATTCTAACTTTCTTGGTTTAACTTCTCTTAGTCTGGTTGGGTACATAAACGTTTATATTCTCTGAGTAAGAATTTTTTTGATTTATTTTTCCACTTTTTCTTTTCCATGTCTGGTTCTCTGTGGAAAATAGAGTGGCAACCTGCACAACTTCCCAATTTAGTTAAGTGCGCATGCACATTGGTTTGCACTAACAAGTTGCGCATCCCCTGGGAAAATCTAAAAAAAATAAAATTTTCTCTTCCAGAGTTAGATAAAAAAATTCTTAAGGTTTAACCTGATCTATACCAGTTGTTAGAGACTGTGTATAAAATCGTCCTTAATAGCTTAGAGTCTTTTTTAATAAATCATCATGTTTGCATAATTTAGTTAGGGTTTTCCCTTGTTTTTTGTTGCTCTTTTGGAAGATAGATTCATTTCCCAAAGATTATTGGTTTTATGTTACTGTCTCCTTGAGCCACCAATATTATTGCCAGCCTTACCTATTTAGGTATTTTTTTCTTACTTGATTTAAAAAAGGGAAAAGATTCTAGATCACCGAAGTCATATTTGTCGCAAAGTAGTCTTTCATGATTTCATTTTTGCTGGTTCAAATGGAAAAAATTTAGTTTGATCACAACAAATAGAAATCATTAAAAATACACTCGTATGTATCTTAGTTAAAATTGATAATTAGAAATTTTATTTTCTTTGGAGTTTTTTTTTAATAGTTTTTAGGGTTTTCAGAAGCTAGTTTCTTTTGAGATTTGTTTGTTCATAAAAAATGTAGCTTTTGGCCTTGGAATAAATGACATTTTAATCATAAAAGAGATATTGGTCATGCTTGGAAATGAAATTTTCTTAACGAAACAAGAATATTATTTGAAGTTTTAGGAAGCTTTTACCTTTTGAGTTCAAAATTTCTTCAACTCTCTCTTTGATAAAATTCATCAAAATAAAGCCTAGTTTCATTTCCATATTGATGCATTTAGAATATTTTGAGTGAGGTCACAATATCATCAAGTTTCATCTCCATACCCCTTTGCATAAATAACATCCAAATCAATATAGCACATAACAAAATCAATCTAGATATTTTTTACATTTTGTAGGGCTCTTTCCACCAATTCGTCTTAGGTTAGTGCTTTGGATATTTTGTAATTAATGTTCCAAAGCAGTTAAAACAAACAAGTAGTGTCTTTCGGTAGGGAAATTCAATTGTTTAGTTTATACTAGGGGAAGCTTTTCTTAAAAGATTCAAGAACGAGGTCATGTCAGACCCAGTGAGGTAATTGTACCTACTTCATTGGAGATGATAGAATATGAGCACGTAATACAAATGGTAAACATCAAATTAAACATTGTCGAGGAGCTTGGGGTCACTTGTTAGGAAACCTCGTATTTACCATGTCAAGGAGCTTTCAAGGGGATTGAGCTTGATACTTTGCCGTTGTGTGTATACCATATCATAGAATATTCACGTAGATGAAATTGAATCAGTTGGTGACCTTAGTGGCCATAATATTTAGGATTCTTCCCAAGGTGACGGTGGGGGGAAATTCCCATTGTACCGAGAGTAGATGTTGACAAAATGCACTTGGACTTTCTAGAGGGTACTCTTCACTTCGAGATTGCGTAGTGAAATTACTTGCACCGGAATTTTTTATTAAGAAGGTTTTTAGGGTAACTGTTCCAACCACAAGTTTTTGACATTACCACGACGTTGGATTTCATCACGAACCAATGTTTTTATTGTGGAAACATATTGTTTTAGAGTGGTTTTTCTCTTATATTTTGTAGACGTGTGTTCATTTTCTTGAGTTTTAGTGATCTTAGGTGTATTCTTTTAAATTTTTTTGATTTCGTGTGCTAAAAAATTTATCCTTGGTTTAACTACCAAGACATTCACATAGGATGCGGGGGAAACCCCCTAAGTATACACCCAGTAAATTGGAAAAAATCAAACTGAAAGAGTTCAACAATCAAGAACTGAGCCAACTGAATAGGGAGAAACATCCATTGTGATACATCCTAATTTCGAAGTTAATCAACCTCACATAATTGAAATATATCAAGAACAGCGAGAGATTTCTGAAGTAATTAGAGTTGAATCTGTTACTGGTGAATTTTTATATACACAATTCACTAAACTCAAAATATTTGAGCCTAAATCTGATTCTACTTTGACTGACTCACTGTTGGAACAGGTTCTCCTAAAGATGTAAATTCTGTCCATTTTTGTATATTTCTGTAATATTTAGTCTAACGTAGGGGTTTTGGGGTGGGTCAAAGCCCCTAATGCATTGTAATGGGTCAAGGGTAGAACAAGAGTCTGCAAACCATGGTTTATGGACCATTGGATAAGTAGGCTAAATTGGTATAAATACAGAAACATTTTTGAGTCATATGCAAGAAAGAATAGAGATTGATGTTAATCACGAATTGTTAGATCTGTTGTTAAGTTTTTTGGGGAAGGACTCCTGCTAGATATGTGCGTGGAGCTCCTCAATCCTACTGTGTATGGACCCTGCTGGCTGTGTGTATAGACAATATTTTGGTATTGTAAGGAGATTCTAGTATTAATATATATGCAGAGTATTGTTGATATCTGATGTGATCTGGATTTGTTCTGTTAAAATTTATGTGACTTGAGTTGTATTATTAATCTGCGTGAATATATGTTTGATAGCTATGAAAGTATCTGTGTTTCTATTATATGAGTATATGATATGTTAATAGCTGTGATTATAGGTACTCTACTAATAGACTTGTATTACACATGTGGATGCGAAGGTAATCATTAGTTCTGAGCTCTGTGATATATGCCTGCAACTAGATTTGTTAAATGTGAAGCTTGATAAGTTGAGAACGCAACTCTGCTTGACTTACCTAATCTCTCTTAGGGTGCGAAAACCTAGTTCCAGCACCCTCCCATAATGCTTCATGTGAGACTTTGGCTTGCGCAAATAGGTCACTACCGAAAGGGCCAGTAGTATAGTGGTTTGATGGAAAACCTTAACCTCCGAACCTAGGTCAGGACCCCTCGAGCCAACAAATGGTTCTATTTCCAGGACTGGGAGCATTTTGACAGAGAGATCAGGCGATGCCAAGAACACATTAGAGACTTGAGAAGAAAGAGATCGAAGAGTGGTTCGAAAAAAAAATTCAAGAATTCACAGTAAGAGAGAGTTGCAGTACAAAGATAACCACAGAAGAGTGGAAGAATAAGTACATATTCATGGATATCTACGAGATCTTCTTTGTGAAATTTGCGATCGTGCTTCAGGAGGGGCTCGCAAGGCTCGTAGATTTCTAAAAGTGTTGGAAGGATGAACGGGTCATAGAGTGGACCCCAGAGCTCATTTAGAAATTAGAAGAGACTAATAACAGCATCACTCGCATGGTAGATCATTGGGTGGACAGTGTGATAGGAGGGTTTGTGATAAAATTTGCAATTGATCAATTGGTGTCCTACTCAGTAGAGGAATGAAGGTTCTTCAAGGGTTTCCACATTAAGCTTCTAAAAATTCTACCACTACTGATTAAGATATTATTATGAGAAAAGAAAATTTTGTGTAGTCATATAGAGTGAATGAGCTCTGATCAAAGTGACGGTACAACGCGTAGTGGTAAATACTACAGAACTAATCAACAAGGAGATTGATCTGTCTACAATCCAATAAGAAACTATGCCATGCAGAGCTCTCCGTCTACGCCACCTTCAAACCCTCATAAGGGTAATAACTCACCACTTCCACTACCAAAAGACGATATGGCTTCACACATGAAGCTACTTACCTTCAAGGGCATAGGAGATGAAGATATGTATCTGTTCTGGTTTGTTGTAGGATCGGTATGGACTGCGCAAAATGTAGCTAGTGATGCGATGAAAACAGTGTAGCTATCCCTTTCCTTTGAAGGAAGAGTCACGGACTAGTATATGGGATACATCGGCTAGCATGTGAATGCAACCAGTGAAGAGATTAAAAACGCCTTGAAACAATAGTTCAAGAAGCCCGAGTCCTACTCTCATATAGTGAACGATTTGAAGGATTCCAAGCAAGCACCATTTGAGTCCATATGGGAGGTTGACCAACTTTTAAACAAGGTAATTAGAGAAGGAGGATTCCTATATTATGACAGAAAACACACAGAGTGGTTCATTGCTATGTTGTTGCCTCACCTATGCATGCCAATGGGACATCAAACCATTCAATCGCAGGAAAAGGCCCTAGAGATTGCGATGAAGCTAGAGATTGCACCGAGAGATGATACCCAGCTAGGAGTACATCAGATACAAGGCTAGTTAGAGGAAATGCACATGGAGATATAGAATCTGCAAAAGGAGCAAGGAGTGGAGGCTAACCCTGAAATATGGTGCATATGATGCAAGCTGAATGGACACGCCAAGGATAATTGTCCTCTACTAGCAGACTACATAAGGATCGGGGGACTACATAAGTCCGTTGTGTCCTAGGGAAGCTGTAGGACTAAGTGGACCAGTGCTTTGGTGCGATGATTGTCACTTCATTGGGTTGCACGATACCTTCCCCTACCTTGCCCCATATGTCCTTGAAATAAAGCAACAATGGTGTAGGTTCTTCAGATCTATAGGCCATGATGAACAAAGCTATCAGACGTATGACCTAACGATAAATCGAGGAAATCTATATAGGGTACAGTCGGATCCGCCTTCGCCAAGATCCCCCTCAGGCATAGGTGGGTCCCCAGCTAGGGGCAGGGGAGGAGGCCGGGGTGGAAGCATAGGAAGGGGCAGAGGACAAATGATTTTCTATAACTGTGGAGAAATAGGGCACTTTGAAAGGGATTACATGAACCCTGCGACACAATCCCGTAGATACTATAGATAGTTGCATCATGTGATTGAAGAATTCCTATTTTTGATAGCCAAGATGTAGGAGAAGAAGCAGAGACCTATGCAGAATGTACAAAGGGTCAAGGCAAAACCCAGAGATGAAGTACAAAGTATTAATGTTATAACACGCAGTGGCATGTCCATCGGAGGAGCTACCGATAAAGCTGAGACGAAGCCTCTTATCCATAAAGAAATGATTAAACAAGAAGGTTTGAACTGACAAAAGGAAAAGAAAACCTTTGCCACAACTCGCTGAAACATTGGGAAGGTGGAGGCACCTACTCCTCAAACCCCTGCAAACCTCAAATAAAATGACGAGGTTAAACCATTCCTGCAGGCATGTATGAAGCTTATGCACAACCCACGGGTCATAAAAAACCTGCAAGCCTTGATAGGTAGCTACGCAAAAAATACAACCTTAGCTATGGAAGTTAAGGATGTGCACAAACTATATAGGCATAAGACATGGACGGGTAGGGAGATGCAGTTGACCATGCAGATCAATGATTATGATATGGATGATGTTATTCTAGACATGGGATCAGAAGTGAATGTACTACATAAACAAACTTGGCAGTAAATGGGAGAACCTAAGTTGGAATGGTCCACTATCTAGCTGCGTATGGCCAACCAACAGAATATCATTCCATTAGGAAGACTACCAAAGATCATGCTAGATATCACAGGATTTAAGGTCCGAGCTGACTTTGAAGTAATTTAGATTGTAGAAGATACGGGCCCTTACCCAGCACTCGTAGGATTGAAATGGACCATTGATATGGGTGGTATTATCAATTTGAAGAAAAGAAGCATGGTGTTCGAAAGTGAAGGAACACGGGTGATTGTGCCACTAGACCCCGCAGAAGGAAAAAGGTATAAAGAACTAATGAGTGAGGAAGAAGAGGTGGATCACATCAATAAGTTAACTGCAAGGGACAAAGAATGGATCAATCCTACGGCCGATGGTGTGCTTCGGTGGGAAAGGGATAACGAATGTTTTTCCGGTTCTGATGAAGAAATGGAAAATTGGAAAAACCAGCTGCATGATGTCTTTGTGCTGCCCTGCCTGCGAATTACCTGGGAATTTCATTGGATATCCTCTGAGGTAAGAGAACTACCCTACTTTATGGTTTCAATAGTATAAAATAATTTGTCCGTACATTTGAAGATGAGGTTCCAAGGGACCAAAGGCTATGGGCCCTTAACCTAGCTCTATGCACAACGCCTGCAAGATGGTGGGACATGCATAAGGGGGTGTTATAGGAGTGGTAGGAATGTCAGGATATGATGGTCCTATGATTTGAGCCTACGGTCAACGTGCATGTCAAGATCATTCGTGGCCCAGGGGATCTGTAGGAACATTTTTTCTCCTAGATGGAGAGATGGTGTGATCGTACTACAGAAGAATGGGTTCACTTGTTTAGTCATGCCTTGGGATGAATTCCCAGCACATGGTACCTAAATGCGGTGCTACATCAATGAACCTACTAGTGGGAAACCTTAAAGAACAAATTCTTGGGGACATTCGGGTTAACAGGACGACGGAGGTGTTTGATGGAGCTATGCAGGATATTGATACCTTTTTATATGGTGAATCCAACCCCTACACAGTAGGTGAAATACCCACATGGGAAAGGCAGATGGAGGATATTTTCAATTACCACAATATCACCATAGAAGAGTGCGATGAAGATCCACGTGATGTCTCGATCCCAAAATCAGAGGAGGAACACGCAGTTGCAGGACCTCCGTTACACACTATGGATGTTATGAAACCTCTTAAGCTGCGAGAAGCTAACATTGGTACAGAAGATAAACCCAAGTTCGATAAAATTGGGAACTACTAGGATGATGAGACAGTAGCCAAGATTGCGGAACTACTCATGAAATATCAAGACTTATTTCCGACAAAGTTTTCAAAGCTTAAGGGGATCACGGGGGAATTAGAGGTAATGCACATCACTCTAAAACTGGATGTGCACCCTATAAAGTAGCAACATTATCGGTTGAACCCTAAGTATAAGCAGAAGGTTAAGGAAGAAATCGATAAAATGTTCATCCCAGGTATTATCACGCCGATCAAGTAGTCGGATTGGGTAAGTGCGATGGTGGTTCAGGAAAAGAAAAAAAAGGGAGCAATACAAATCTGTGTGGACTTATGTAAGCTGAATTACGCCTATGTACATGACCCCTTTTCGACACCATTCTCCGATGAGATCTTGGATAATGTAGGAGGCCAGGAAGCGTACTCATTCACTGACGGGTTCTCAAGATACCATTAGATCATAATCGCACAATAATATCGCAACAAAACTAATTTTTCCACCGAATAGGGATCCTTCCAGTATACATTCATGCCATTTAGACTCAAGAATGCCCCTGATATCTTCTCGCTGGTAGTGGTCGCAGTGTTTAAGGAATTCATCCACAAATTTCTAGAAGTATATTTCGATGATTGGACTGTCTTTGGCTTAGTAAAGACGCACGCTTCTAACCTGTGCATGATTTTTGATGCCTATCAGAAACACCATATTTCCTTAAATATAAAAAAATGTATCTTCTGCGTACCCTTCGAAATATTTCTCGGACATATATTTTGCTGACAAGGGTTGATGGTGGACCTTGCGAAGGTTGCAGTTATCATCAATCTGGAAGTTCCTATGACTGAGAAATAGCTACGTTCGATCCTTGGAAATACAGGTTACTATAGAAAATTCATTCAAGGATACGCACTGATCACATTACCTCTGGAAAAGTTGCTTAAGAAATATGTTTCATTCTTTTGGGATGACGAGTGCCAGAAGAGCTTTGAGATACTCAAGGAAAATATGGTATCTGCACCTATTCTTATTTTTCCCGATTGGGTGAAGGTATTTCATGTTCATGTTGATGCTTCAGGGATTTCCTTGGGACCGGTCCTAATGCAGCCTAGCGCCAGAGACATTTTCTAATTGAAAACTCTCGATTGAGAAGCACAATTATGCGACCACAGAGAGGGAAGGGTTAGCCATGGTCTATGCACTATAGAAGCATTGGCACTATCTGTTAGGAGGACACATTAATATGTTTACAGATCATTCACCTTTAAAGTACATGGTGAATAAGCCTGTGTTGGGAGGGAAAATTTGTAGGTGGTTGTTGTTGTTTCAGGAATACGATTTTGAAATCATAGTCAAACCAGGGAAGTTGAATGTTGGGCCAGATCACTTGTCCCGAATTGAGGTAAGCAAAGAACCCACTAACTTGGAAGAAGGATTTCCTTATGCGCATATTTTCACCATTAAGTTTTTTGATGCACACTTCACTGATATAATTCAGTTCCTAACTATAAGCATGGCACCTACATAATATTTGGTACAATAAAAGAAGGAGTTGGTTACCCGGGTGGCAGATTTTACCATTATCGCAATCATTTACATAAACTAGGTGCTGATGAAGTGTTGTGCAGATATGTTATAAAGCATGAAAGGCATGCTATCTTGCAACAAGCTCATGAAAGCATAGCAAGAGGTCACTATGCATGCAAGGCAACAACAAAAAATATCTTGCGGTCTGGGCTATGGCAACGTAGAATTACGTTTAGAAGGAATAGACTCAAACTGCAACTGGTGCGTTGGAGCATAGGAGGTATGCTCAAAGCACAAGGGTGTGTTGGGAGAGCAGGGGTACGTTGAGTGCACCCAGGGTGCTAAAATTAGCCATTAGAACAATCAAATCAGGTAAAAAGAAAAAATTACCGTTGGATGGGGTGGGTGGCTGGCATTTAATGAGGCGATTTCTGGAGATTTTTTAATGTTTACTTGATGGTAAGTTCCATGTGAAGTCTACCCTACCATTCGGAAATCGCCAAAGCTATAAAACAAGTGGGCTATATCAGAGAAGGGTTCTGTATCGCTTGAATAGCTCGTACTTGGCATGTTTGTCGTGGATGAATTTGTGCTGTAAGAATTTATGTGCTTGTAGCATCTCTTTCATGTCTAAGAAACCTGCTCCCTCTGTCAGTAGAAATCCCGAGTTTTTATTTCATGCCAAGATGACATCTATGAATCCTGCTAAAACCTCAAAACCAATAATCTCTGCGCATGTAATATTCCAAATCTGGAACAACTAGCAGGGCATGACTGGAAAACGCATTTTCTAGGAATGGCTAAAGAAATGAAAACCAACACTTGGATCCCTTATATATGAGTATCTAAGCCATATATCCAAGAGGGTATCAAAAATAAATCCTTCTATGTGGGTTAAACAGATCTCCCACACCTAGTTTTCCTGAAAAGTGCCCTAAAGAGGGACTCCAGCAACAATAAACAATTATGCTTAGAAAATAATGTAGTTTCTGCAGAGTAGTGATAGGAGGCTAATGAAATATTCTTCAATAGTATATAAAATAGTAAATAATTCATACAATTAAGTTCATCAAATACATATCTGAAAAAACAAGTCATAGACAAAAGAAGTCTCCTCAAAAGAGGGCTGCAACCATATGAATGATTGAAAACTGCCTTCATAGCGTTATTTTGTTAGGCTACAACTGCTTATGTTACATTTCAAATATAGAGAAGATATGTGCATAAAAATTTAGATATATATCATATCAATGCACTAGGAGAGCTCCTCTTTCAGATCCCCTTGGAATTTTGGGGTTTACACCAAGCATAAGAAGTAGATCTGAGATCTAAGAAAGAAGATATATAGAAATATTCAGAAATGCTGAAGTATTTAGAATATGCAGATCAGATATAAAAATTAAAATGTGTAGAACTCCTTCCATGGATCTCAAAGTGAAGGGTAGATCCCCCTACACTTAGAAACAAACTCTCCAATTGGTGCACCCAAACTCCCCGCAACACCACCTACAAGAATAACGCAGATTTGGAGTAGAAATTGCACTGTAAAGGATATACAACTGATGGCCAGATGAAAATATCAGAAACTAAAGCTCATGCACTCCAATACACTCCCTCCAATAGAGCATAAGCCTCCTCCACTGAAAAAGAGCATTGGAATGACTTAGATCTGAAGAGACCTAAACTCCACTGAGAATAACGTAGTCCCTCAAGGGATAATATGCTGCAGCTTGAATAACTGGGTTGGGCTAATGCCAAGATGAAAAACTGAAGCTAAAATAGTGGATGCACTCTTCGAGGAGGTTAAAAGACACACTCACTGAGAATAGGCTCTAATACAAGCTAGATCTGAACAGATCTAGAGTTCCACTTGCTGCAGCTTACAAAAGCAAGAAAACCCTCACTGGATCTGTGTTTCAGTTGGAAGTATAAGCTTCATCTCCAACCAGGTGGTGGAATAAAAAATAGAAGTTCTCCCAACAGCTCCTTAATGGGAAGAGATGGAGCTCCTAAACAAGAAATTCCAATGCTAAATAGCATATGAAATCTTTGCTAAACAACCAAGAAAGTTGTGTGTCTAAACGGACAACAAATAAGAAATCAAAATCATGAAAAACCTAAACATGTTTCCTTCCCCTTCCTTTTATAAGATGAGAGCTTGCCAAAACCCTAAAACACCCTCATCAACTTATCCCTTTCACACAAGAGACCTCCTTCTAGAATTACGATGTGCCTTATTGATGAGCACTCCTCTAATACTGCTCTGTAGATATGGTCAAGATTGACCTAGTCTAGTGGATTTGTTCTCTTCATACTCAAGTGTGTTTATTAAAGTGGCGTAGATTTACCATTTTCACATTGGGCATGGATTTATTCTTTCATTAGGAGTTTCTGACCCTCCTTTACATAATTATTCTTTGAACAAAGAAAATAAAATGAAATTGAATATTTTGATTAAAATAATAATATTACAGTCCTCCCCTATAGGATGTTGCTTGCCCTCAAGCAACTTACAAGGAATTTGCAAAATTTTCCAATGGAATTGTCTCCTCCCAAGGGTATAAGTGTGCTTGTGGTGAATGAACCCATCAAATTTCATCATAAAGAAGTGGGAGATACATAGAGATAATTCTTTGATGTCCTTTGCTTTCCTCAAGGCGTGAGAGATGGTAGATGTAGGGTACTTCAACCCCATGAGAGGCTTGAATCTCCATGCTAGCATCCAAACAAAGTGAGCCATCATGGGTAGCTCACAGAAGAAATCACCAATTTCCCCCATTTTCATTATGTAAGGGCTCCATGCATGGAAATGAGAGACGAGGATACTCAACTCACGTTGTTCCTATTTCCATTGTTGATGAATGTGGAGCTGCTGATCCTGGGCTACAATAAAATAGTCCTCATGAAGCCAAAAGGAACTTGGACCTTCATGATTTTCTTCGTTGAATCTAGTGAGTCTCCTTGCCCAATCTCCCATGCATGTAGTAAGTATATCATCTTCACCATATGTGCTCCAAAAGAAACATGGACTAAGTGTCATATGATATATGGGATGGTGACAATAGTCTTCCCCTTCAGACCAACATTGTCCATCATCTTGCTGCTTCAAATCATGGTGCAATAAGTATTCATCCCACCACCTCCTTGCTGAAATAAGCTTCTTCAAAGCTTGAAAATGATGGAGGATAATAGGTGTTCGCTGAACATGATTCCAGCAACAAATGCCTTGCTCCAAGTGCTCCCTTGTGAGAGATATTTTCTCATGACATAAGCCCAATACATGAACGTTTTCATAAGAAAACATATTATATAAGGAAGTAGTCATATAAGGCCCTATCCTCTTCTTGAAGTTAAAATAAATATGGGAGATTTCATTCCCAATGGACACATCCACACAATGTGTCATTCCTCCTCTCATGTTCATAACAAAGATTGGAGCATTATTAACATCATGATATAAACAAGCTCCCTCATACCACCTCATGATAAGGTTACATTCTCCCCCAACCCAAGGTACATACAAGATTATGATATTCATTCTAAACAGAAATACATGTACATACATCATAGGTATAAGAAAATGTATGGACATGGAATTCATCATGGGGTGCACATACTTTCTTCTTGTCAACCAAAGCAACCATGCCTCCTTCTTATGCATGGCTTTCTTTAAATACAAGACATGAGACAAGAAAATAAAAAACCTTGGGTGATACCCACACTCACCCAATAGAAACCAGCATAAGTCATATCCTCCCTGCTTCATATCTGGATGTAGTAAGTGGTTTACATACCACTTACTTGCTGCCCTCATCATCCCGTCATGGCTGAAGGTGAAATGTATATTTGGTGCTTTATGGAAGCACCCATCATGCTACAAGACCTCCCTTAGCCCATCAAGCGAGTGGCCATATTTGAGAATAGTTTTGGCCCATAGTTGGCCATGAATTTTATAAGGTAGGACACTTCTCTTAGGAGTTATGGCCTACACATGTAAAGTAAAATAATGCATGCAATCATAAAGTAAAATGTGATTGACATAAGCATGCTTCTTCCCCAAAATCTATAGTGTTGTGATAGTCCCTCTCTTGGCCAAATGTATCATCAATGTACAAGGTTGAGAGAACACTTTTCTACTTTCATCACAGGGTTTTCGTGGTGGGCTTCTTCCAAGTAAGGAGAAATCAAGGCATAGATCATGATTGAAGGATGTATGGACTAAAGTGTCCTTTATTTTCTTGCATAGATCTTCAGGCCTTCTTAGGACATCACTCCTTTCAAATAAAGATGGGTAAATGTTCCTTACCCTATGAAGCTTGCCCTCACCTTTCTATCCTACAGTATTTAGGACCTCACCATCTGATAAGGATGGCACAAGTTGCTCATGGATGGTGCCATAATTTCTATATGGGAGACTTTTTGAAACTCCTTTCATGAATGCAAGAGCTTCTCTTCTTCGAGCAACTCCCCCTCCTTCTTCTTCATGAAATTCTAGGGATGCCTTTCTTACGACTACGACGTCACCCCTAGCCCTTTCTCCAATGGTGGAAAATGCCTTAACATCAATAGGAGACCTTAGATCTTGGTATACCTTTGAAAGAGGAATGTTCATGTCTTATTTTTGAGAAGAGGACTCTTAATCCAATGAGGATCTTGCACTTGGCAAGGTACCAAAAAATTTCACCTTCCCCTCAATGATCTTCATAGGTGGAGTTGGATTTGTAGATCCTTCCTTTGGCACATCTCTTCTCTTCCTCCTCCTGAAGAAGTTGCTGATGGAACATGGTAGCCTGGATGATATGTATGAGTGCCCATATCCATAAGATGATGATGTATAATTATCCTCATGCATATATCTTGTGGATCCAGTTGGGGAAACTTCATGGTTTATCCCCTCTATTTCTATGTTTCTCTCTTTAGGCTTAAACAAAGTTTGGAATAGAGTTCTTGAGAACCCTTTCCCTTCCATTCATCCAATAAAAGGATTTTGACCCTTACTTTATGTGTTTTCCAAGAAATAATTCTCCTTCTTCTGTCTTCTCCCATCCTGAAAAGAAATCTTGGCTTGATGCTCTGAGGCTGAGCCAAGGATCAAGCTTTGATACCACTATATTATTCCAAATATGGAACAGCTAGCAGGGCATGACTGGAAAACACATTTTCTAGGAATGGCTACTACAGAAATGAAAACTAGCATTTGGATCCCTTAGATCTGAGTATCTAAGTCCTAGATCCAAGAGGGTATAAAAAATAAATCCTTCTAGATGGGTTAAACAGATCTCCCACACCTAGATTTCTTGAAAAGAGCCCCAAAGAGGGACTGCAGCAACAGTAAACAATTCTGCTCAGAAAATAACATAGTTTCTGTAGAGCAGTGATAGGAGGCTCATGAAATATTCTTCAATAGTATTTACAACAGCAAATAAGTCATACAATTAAGTTCATCAAATACATAGCTGAAAAAACAAGTCATAGACAGAAGAAGTCTCCTCAAAAGAGGGTTGAAACCATATGAATGACTGAAAAAAGCCTTGACAACGTTATTTTATTAGGCTTCAAATTATGTATGTTACATTTAAGATCAAGAGAATATCTATGCATAAAAATTCAGATCTATATCATTTCCATGCACTAGAAGAGCTCCTCTTTCAGATGCCCTTGGAATTTTGGGGTTTACGCCAAGCATAAGCAGTAGATCTGAGATCTAAGAAAGTAGATCTACATAAATGTTTAGAAATGGTGAAGTATTCAGAATATGTAGATCAGATCTGAAAATTAAAATGTGTATATCTCCTTCCATGGATCTCTAAGTGAAGGGTAGATCTCCCTACACTCAGAAACCAACTCTCCAATTTCTGCACCCAAACTCCCTGCAACACCACCTACAAGAATAATGTAGATATGGAGTACAAACTGCGCTATAAGGGATAGACAGCTGATGGTCACATGCCAAGATCAAAAAATGAAGCTCATGTACTGAAATACACTCCCTCCAATAAAGGATAGGCCTCCTCCACTGAAAAAAAGCATTGGAATGACTTAAATTTGAAGAGATCTAATCTCGACTCGGAATAACACAATCCCTCAAGGGAGACTGTGCTACAACTTGAATAACTGGGTTGGCCTGATGCCAACATGAATAACTAAAGCTCAAACACTGGATGCACTCTTCCAAGATGTTAAAAGACACTCACAAGGAAGAGGCTCCAATACAAGCTCGATCTAAATAGATCTAGTGTTCCACTTGCTGCAGCTTACAAAAGCAAGCGAACCCTCACTGGATCTACGTTGCAGTTGGAAGTAGAAGCTTGGTCTCCAACCGAGTAGTGGAGTAAGAAATAGAAGCTCTCCCAAGAGCTTCTCGATGGGAATAGATGGAACTCCTAAATAGGAAAATCTAATTCTAAACAACATATGAAATCTAGGCTAAACAACCAAGAAAATTGTGTGTCTAAACATACAACAAATCAGAAATCAAAATCATGAACAACCTCAACATGTTGACTTCCTCTTCCTTTTATAAGATGAGAGCTTGCCAAAACCCTAAACCACCTTCATCAACTTATCTCTTTCACACAGGAAACCTCCTTCTAGAATTATGCTATGCCTTATTGATGAGCACTCCTCCAATACTGCATTGTAGATATAGTCAAGATTGACCTAGTCAAGTGGATTTATTCTTTTCACACTCAAGTGTGTTTATTAAAGTGGCCCAGATTTACCCTTTTTCACATTGGGTATGGATTTATTCTGTCATTAGGAGTTTTTGACCCTCATTTACATAATTATTCTTTGAACAAAGAAAATAAAATGAAATTGAATATTCCTATTAAAATACGAATATTACAGTGGAACAAGGCACTCGGGAACTGGAGGAGATTGAGTCTGTGGCTGAAAAATTTTACTCCACCCAGTCACAAAGAAGGGTAAGGAAAAATCAGAAGGCTCATGGAAACCCCTCACACCAGTGAAATGGGTTGGGGGGAAGCCTTGTACTCCTCATGGAACTGAAAATCCTCGAAGGCGACGCCCCATGTTCATGTTGCTCAGGAGTAGGCCCAGTTTGTCGACCCAATCATATGGCTACCTCCCTTTGTCCGACTGCGTAGGACCTCGACGCACATGACGAAGAACCCAGACAACCTGGTCACTTATTTTTAGATGTCTTTTACCCTGGGAGAGGTCCCTATCATGGGTGAACCTATTCAGAAGCTTCACGAGATCAAATTTGACGATCATGACTTGGCCAGTTTGGAGACCTTCCCTGAGCTGGTGCCTAAATTGTACCTTTAAAAGATTTAGGTAGATTATGGGAACAAAATTTTTCCTCAGCACTAGGTGCATTGATTGGCTGGGTGTGGGTTCTTGAACTTGCTAAGGATGCCACACTTTGGTCACTACAATGTCACAGGCTGACTAGCCCGACAATTGCTTTCCCTAATTAATGATGGCTGCATGTGGATCTAGGATAGGATCCCCATTGATGTTGCACTCGTTCACAGAATTACTGGCCTTCCCATGCACAGACCAAACCCTCTGGAGCATGTGGGTAAAAATTATGAGGTGAAAAATGCTAAGCATGTGCGCAATACTTGGGGTTTATAATCAAGTATTTCCTTGACCAAGGCACAAAGTTGTGAATAATGTTGTTGGCATTCAAAATGATGAGAAAATTCCAGGTCACCTCTGTCCCAACCTACATAATTCAGTTAGCAAGCCAATGTAGGAAAGGGGTATGTTGTAACTGGGCACAGTATTTGTGTGACGAGTTTCTGAGTAATGTCTGCGAGTCCCAGGAGCAGGGTTGCGCCTTTTGTTATTCCTGGTTATTGTTCCTCATAGCGTTGGTTTCTTGGGAAGCCCCTACAGAGTTAGTCCTCCCTGAGCTTAACCTAGACATGTGCAAAGGGGATTGCTATGCACACTTATGGGATTCTAAGGATCTGCAACATCTCGAGGAAAACCAAGTTTTGTAGGTCCTCTTTTAGAGTAGCTTGTCCGCAACCATTAACTCTCGACCACAGATGTCCCCTGCCATGTATAATAGATACAAGGGAATTGTGGCATTTCAGATCAATATGCACAACGTCCAGATCAGAGCACACAAGGATAAAGCCTGAACATCACTCCCTTATATGGTGTCAGATGAAGAAATTGACAACGTCATTGCGCTCTGGCCTCCTAACTAGAAGATCGACTTCAAAACTGGCGCAATGGGCATAGAAGGAACGAGAACATCAAAATTCACCCCCTGTCATTATCAAGGATATCAGAGGTGTGACCAAGAATACCAGACAAGACACCGGCGTGGCCGTGCAACAGGATGACAGCTAGACCTAGGTACAGAAGGACTAGATGCAAGTGGACTTACCTCCCCCCATGGCACGGAGCGAACAAGAGAGCCTGTGAAAACACCCCGTAAGAAGAAGTTCTCTTAGTGGATTGAAGGAGACGAGACATTCATGTTGACTAATGGAGACAATGAAAAAATTGCTATGTGGTCACTCTGGCCATGGAGGACAGATGCGTAGCCTCAGAAGAGCAGCAAAAATTTGCGGTCGATACAATTGAGCCTGAGTTCCATGCACTACAGTTGAAGACAAGCACATTACAGACCAGTGTGACTCAAGTACGCAGACCCTCAGCCACGAGTAGTGCAGCATTAGTTACAGAAAAGATCCACCTCTACTCTCTACCTGGTGTAGCCCTTGTGATCAATCCACCAGACTTGCGAATCCAAGTCCAGGAAAATACAAAAGTCTAGCTGAATTTAGCTAGGCTACCTCATGAGGCCTTGTAGGGTCTCCACACCTCTGTATTTCAGGGAATTCAACGTCGATACCAACAAGTGCACCAATAGCTTGGAGTGGTTGAACAGACAAATGATGCAAAGAATGTTGAAGTGTGCCTCACCGCTACGAAGCACACAGAGCTTGAAAATGTGATTCACCAACTTTGCGTAGATGTTACCGCAGAGATCCCAGCCACAGCCACCCCTTAGGCAAAGGTTGAAAGGTTTTTCACAGCACTGAAGCCCTCCTAGAAGGAAGTTCATATGGTCAAGACATGAATGGAGCAGCAGATTGCTGACCTCCAGCCTAAGTTGCAGCCTGAAACACCTCTGGAGGTACGAGCATAGCGAAATGTGCTGGTCACTGTAGCTACGAACACCATTACAGGGAAAATCATGCAGGGTACCCAATTATTAGAAACATCCATGCAGCTATGGACCAAGGTCTAGCGCGACTCGATCCTACATGGAATGAACTAGGACTTGTGACAGAAAGAAGAAGAGTTTGAAACTTTAGAAGCCACCCTAGCCAATTTAGTTCCTGCTCAGCATTTAACATGGTTGCGCACCAGTCACGCCCTCCAAGTTGATATTGATGAAATTCGGCAAAATAATAAGGCCCTAAGTGACTGCCTGAAGCCTTGGGCTGCTGAGGCCCTCAATCTTTCATAAGATCTTGATGTCGCCTTTAAGTAGCTGAACAAGACTGTGGAGAGTGTCACCGTCGCGACGGAAGGCCCGATTTCAGAAAATTTGGTCGACATCGCACAAAATTTTGATGCTTAGAGTGAAGGTGTGTTGCCTCCATTAACTGAGGTGATCAGATTATTGCAGGCGCAGGTGGAAATCCCACCATCACAGTGGCTTGGGACTAGTCACAAGATTGTGTTGGGGGACTGTTGGAATAGGGTCTTCTAAAGCTGAGAATTTTGTTCATTTTTGTATATTTTTGTAAAATTTTGTGTAATTCATGGGTTTTGGGGTTGGTCAAAGCCCCTAATGCATTTTAATGGGTCAAGGGTAGAGGAGGAGTCCACAAACCACGATTTTTGGACCATTGGATGTGTAGGCTAAATCGATATAAATAGATAAACCTTTTTGAGTCTTAGGCAGGAAAGAATAGATATTGATGTTAAGCATGAGTTATTAGATCTTTTGTTGGGTTTTTCTGGGAAGGAATCCTATTGGTTGTGTGCAGAGAGCTCCTCAGTCCTACTCTGTGCAGACCTTGCTGACTGTGTGCACAGGCGGTATTTCGGGATTGCAAGCAGATTCTGCTATTAATATATATCTGAAGTACTATTGATATCTAATGTGATTTGGATATGTTCTGTTATAATTTTTGTGACTTGGATTGTATCATTAAGCTACGAAAATATCCATTTGATAGCTGCCAAAGTATTTGTGTTTCTGTTATATGAGTCTAGGATCTGTTAACTGCTGCGATTATAGACACTATACTAATATATTGGTATTACACACGTGGATGCAAAGGTAATCATTAGTTCTAAACTGTCTGATATAAACCTACAACTAGATCTATTAAATGCGAAGATTGATAAGTTGGGAATGCAGCTTTACTTGAATTACCTGCTCTCTCTGAGGGTGCTGAAACTTGATTCCCGAACCCTCACATACTGCTTCAGGTGAGGCTTTGGCCTACGCAAGCAGGTAACTGCAGGAAGGGCCAGTAGTGTAGGGGTTTTCTCACTACCAAAAGGGCCAATAGTAGTATGAATAGATGGATCCAATTCCTTAATTGATGATTTGATTCGTTTGAGACCTTTTTTGAAGAAATTTTATCGACTTAGCCACAAAGTGGTACATTGGGTTACCATCACACTCTTTCAACAATTTCAATGCTTTAGTGGAAACCTTCTTAACTCATTTTCAATTTCAAGTCCATTATGCTAATGGCACAGACCTTTTGACTTCATTAAAATAGACTACGTCTAAGTACATTTCAAATCACATACATGAATGGCGATAAAGACGATGTTTAGTCAAATTTTTCATTTTGGATCAAATTATGGCTGAATGGTTCATCAAATCATTGCTTCCTAATATTATTGAATATGTATCTAAAGGAGGTGTTGAAATAGAAGAGTAGGTCATAACTGAAGCATAGTACCTTCACCTCGCTTACATACATTCCAGTACTGTGTGAAAAAATTCTTGATTTACCACACCTAGGTTGACTCACAACAACTCCTTCCAGTTCTTATGATGCATACGGTGTAATTAGTATAGATAATATGAAAAAATGTAAGAATAAATCATCCAAATCCAATTCTCCAATCATAACTCTACCAGATTCACCTAAAGGAGATCTTTCCCTTGAAACTTCTTCCGAGATTCACGTCGTATAATCATATATAACCAAATTTAAATCAGTTCACAATAAGAAGAAGGTGAAGGGTAAAAATAAACAAAACACTTCTTCCAAAGAGAAAGATAAAAAACTGGACCATGAGACAAAAAACAGAAACCCCATTATCCTTGTCTTATTGGTGATGAGGATCACTAGACCAAAGAGTGCCCACATCGGGATTATGTATCCAAATTTCTCAAGGATTCACGCACGCTCGCTATCCTGAAATATCATTTTCCATCACAAGACAACAAAATGATAAGATATTCTTCTAATTCATCGACATATATCCCTATTATTTCCCAGGTCATGGTTGTGGCATGATCAGAATACTATTGATATAAGAGTCCTGTAAATGGAAAGCAAACTGAATCGTCTAGTCAACCTCCAGTATCAACACCTCTAGCTTCTGAACCATTACAAATTGAGAAACCTAATTTTAATTTACTAATTAAACCGCCTTCCAAAGGTGTACTTAGAAAATAAAATTTCAAGCCACATGGGGAGCCGCTCAGAATTACAACATTGTTGAATATTTGGCCATCACCCGTTCACCAATGTCAGCCCTCAAAGTGATGAAATCTTGTCCAGCTCCAAGGAAATTAATAATATCAACTATAGGAGCGATTGATCCTCAAGACTCGAATCTCATTTTCTTTGATCTCGATAACCTTATATCTAGACTCCCACATCAAATGGATTTTCAAATTCCAGTATTAGTCAAATCAAGGTGATTTTTTGGCACAATAATTGATGTGGGAGAATCTACATGCATTATGTCCTTAGCTTTTTGGAAAACCCTGGGTTCTCCTACAATCATCCAGTTGCCAAAAATTATTAAAGCCTTCGATGGAAGAGGTTTTCACCCATTCAGAATACTTCAAGATTTTCCTATAGAGGTAGAAGGAAAAACCATAACATTCGAGGTGGAATTTTTTGATGCCCCTCTTGATTACAACCTTTTTCTGGATCGAAGTTGGTATTATGCTATGAGTGTTGTCTTTTAGTTAGTTTTTCAAATGAGTATGTTTCCTCATAAAGGGAATATTGTTAAAATTGATCAGTTGTCTTACATCGCTTCAGACCCTACTTCTAAAGATAGTATCCACCATGTCGGAAAAACGGTTATCCCTTATGAAGATGTTGGGGTAGGACTATATAAATATTCCACTCTCATGGTAGATTTCACTATACCTTATCCTAACGTACCGTGAACTATTTCCAATATCAATATGCTTACATCAAGCACAATCCCATTTGGTGACACATGGAATGTTCCTTTAGAATCATAATTCAACTCCTATGGTGGAAAGATGCCTTTAAGCCCATTTGAATCGGAATATGTAGCGGTAAAATCGAGTTTTGAAAACCCTTCAAATTATTCTGATGAAATGAATGTGGTCAGTGAAGAGTCTTCTTCTTTATCAAGCTCATCCATGACATCATTTTCGGATCCTTTTCAACATGTGTTTTCAACTGATGAAAATATCCAAGAAATCTCGTCATTGGATGAATTACCATGGGACGATCTCCAGCATCGATACTCTTTTTTACTTGACCTTGATAGACTCGAGAATGAATTTTAATCCATATTTTCGATTGAATATGTCAAGGAACTGCAAAAGCATATGTCCTTTCTTCATTCATATTCTGAGAAAAAATTGGGAAATATTTCCGCCACAATTCCTATTGACATATCAATTAAACCTACGATAACTGAGAACATTCATATAGGCACTTCTTCCTCAATTGAAGAGATCAATATATACAAAGCCCTATTTCAGGAATTCCAAGACATGTTTTCTTGGTCTTAAGAGGAAATTTTGGGTATTGATCCTAAGATTTCTATTAAAGAAATTAAGAAATACCGAGATGATAAGCCTATTAGACAGAGATTAAATCTAATACATATACAGAAAGATGTTGCAATTAAAGATGAAGTTTAAAAATTACTGCGTGCAAGATTTATTTATCCTATTCCTTTGATGGATTGGGTATATAACACAATTCCCGTAACCAAGAAACAAGGGACTATCACAATATGTGTTGATTATCGAGATATCAACAAGGCCTATCCTAAAGACAATTACCCTACCCCTTACATCGATCAAATTGTTTTTGATTGTCATGGAAACAAAATATTCTCGTTTATGGATGGATTTTCTGTATACAATCAAATAAACATACTCGTTTTTGATCAGCCTAAAAAAACATTTATATGTCCATGGGGAATGTTTGCATACTGTAAATTACCATTTTGACTAAAAAATGTTGGCACAACTTTTCAAAGAGCTGTGTCTTACCCATTTCACAATATCAAACACAATGAACATCCCTAATTGGATGACCTACCTGATCACTCTTTACATAGAAAATATTATCTTACACATTTACGTGCAATATTTATGAGATATAGGCATAAAAATATTCATTCGAATCCACATAAATGTGTATCTTATGTACAATCAAGAAGTTTACTTGGGTTCATTGTTTCAAAAGAAGGCATTCGTGTCGATCTGTCGAAGGTTTAGGATATTGTTAATTTACCTCCTCCTTACAGTCTTCGCCAAATCCAAAGTTTACAGGCAAAAGAAAAGTTTCTGCATTGTTTTATCCTGAACTATGTAGAGTTAAGTGAAGGTTTCACTCAGTTTTTAAAAAAGAATGTTCCATTATGTAATATTCCAAATTTGGAACAACTAAAAATTCATTCCCAGCAACATATGCTATAAAAATAGTGAAATGGACTAATTTAACCTATAGATCAATCAATACACAGCTTAAATCCAAGAATAGAGCTGAAACAAATCAAACTAGGTAGGTTAAACAGATCTCCCACACCTAGGATTACTAAAAAGAGCTAGAAACCTAAACACTGCAACACAAGGAATTCTGCATAAAAGTGAATACGTAGTCTAAAAGAGGGTTATAACTCAGAAAATAGGAGAACAAATAGATCTACTCATATATTGATCAATGATTCTTAAGAACTGAGATCTAGTCTCCTTATACAAAATACAAGAGAACACGACAAGGGTTTCTTGTTAAACACTCTACATACAAATGTGATCTTCAGAAAATTACCGAATAATCACTGCAACACTGAAGCATAATAGTGTAGAAGGCTGAAAGATGTATGATTTGATGTATATCCCTCAAGGGCTTCCTCCCATGAAAGGTTGAACCCCTCAATCACAAGAAAACCACTACAACGGAGCCACTGGGCCAACTACTAAAGTTGCCTCCAAAATAACTCACATGAATGCATGGACCTTCTCTTTGCTATATGTGTCGGAAAACAGAGGAATCAATATAAAATATTCTAAATTCATGTGAAATAGGGGAAAGGATATGGAATAGAAATGCAAGACTATTTATGCAAACGAATAGAGATAATGCAAGCATAAATGAAACGATCATTAAATGGAGAAAAGGGGGATTTCAAAGTGAAGTGTTGAATAGAGCATGGTGATTGTCGCTAGGATTTATACTATGGGGTATTTGGAAAGAAAGGAACCATCGTGTTTTTAGAAGTGAAATATGTGATGATACCCAAATATGGCATAAGATCATAAAGAATATTCGAGAAACGATATTGGTTGAGAGATGGACAGATGATGAGTGGAAAATGGAAGGTATGGAATCTAATATCTTGGCTAGATTAAACTTGACACCCCAAATGCTGTCAAGAAATCTCTGGAAATTTAAGCCCCCTCACGCAAATATCAATGATAAATGGAAGGCACCACAGAATGGTTTCATAAAATTGAACTATGATGGGGCATCAAAAGGAAACCCAGGTTAGGCAGGGGATAGAGGGATTTTCAGAAATGGTCAGGGAAGAACCTGTAGAGTTTATGCCATTGATATTGGTCATGCAACAAATAGTGAGGCAGAACTTGCAGTAGTCAAACAAGGACTAAACATAGAAATAAGAGAAAATTATCATCGAATTATAATAGAAGGTGATTTTGCAATGGCCACAGGGGTGTTAAGGAAATTGAAACAAAGGATTCCATGGGAGAAGATAAGAAAAAGCTAGAGGAAAACTACTTATTTTCCAAATAGGATCTCTTTTACAAAAAAATCAGTATCTCATTCCTTCACATGTGCGTAGAACAGGGAATGCAGAAGAGGATTATTTAGCGAATTGGGGATGTCGAAAAAATGGAAGATAGTTAGATGCCACTCCAAATGACAGAATTTGGAATTTTGAATTACATATTCTTCATATTATTGCAGACCATGATGTAGATAGAGATCCTCGATCAAGGTGTGTGATGTCAAGAGCCACTTGGCAGGAAGGGGGTGACCTCACTGACCAGACAATTGTTTAGGTGTGAGAATTCATTTTCCGTGTAGATCAACGGTACGTGGAAGTCATGGAAATGAAGGTGGATTTTGTATCCCAGATTGACTTGTAAGAAGCATGTTGGGATGAGCGGACTCACAAAATCTTAAGGGGGAAGCAGGGGAAAACTCATGAGACAATTCATGGCAAGAGGCGTGGAAAATTCAATCCTAGCTCCAGTGCAAAATTTATTCATAGGATTTCATTATGGGTTCAGGGGTATGTAACCATTCTTTACTCCAACCTTATGTTTCATGTAATTAATTATCAGATGTGACAGAATAGAGAAGAATTTGAAAAATGCGGAATGCATCTGTTTTCCATCAGTTGAATGGTTACGAAATATAATTTACTACTGCAACAACCATCTATTCAACCTTGTTTTCGATATCCCTGTAGCATAAAGGAGGTCTATTTCATAACCATCATCCATTTTATGAATGCATGCAAGTTTACTTTTCAGGGGAAAATGCAATTAGTTTTAAATTATCTCAAATTTTGGATGCATGGAATTGATTATAGGCTTATCGGTCAAGTTACCTTGACAGAGGTTTTAAGCAAGTTTTCTCATTCATATTTATACCTGGGTTTGCATAATCTAGACGACCTATGGTTAAATTGGGATATCTTTAGTCTGTTTGAAAGTTTTAGGCAAGGGATAAATCAGGGTAATTGTTCTCTAAATGAAAGCCTTCTCTGTTTCAAAATTCTGATTTTTCAAATATATAGTGGTTTCTATGAATATCTTGTTAACCTAGTTCGGTCGCAAACAGATAGTAGTTGTAGGGAAAGAAGTCATTGCGATTAGAATTATTGTCAGAGTCTGAATATCTATTTCCACCACCTAGATGCATTAATTTTTTAGTGAATTACTATTCCCTTAGTTGACATTGCTATTATACTAGTCATGTTGCGAAGTATATGCCAGAGGAGGATTTCATCCTTCAATTCCATAGTTTAATCGTAATATCTCTGTGCTTCTGTAATACATGCATTCTGATAGAATACATAGGTTTTAATCACAAAAGTAAAAAAAAAAACAATGATGAAGAGGTAAAATAAGAAGATTAATGTTAGTACTCAGGATAAAGGTAAGTAGAAGATGCTTAAGCCTAAGGCTGAGACTAGTAAAAGGGGCATAAAGACGAAGCAAGAGACATTACAAAAAATATCGCAAGCATATTTTCTTGGGAACCCATCTATGATAAAAAATAGAATCCAGGGATGGGAAAGAGAGTGTCACCTCAATGAAGAGGATAATGAGGCAAAAGAGGAAATAATGGATTTCATTACTGATCCTAGCAATACAGGAGGGCTTCTATCTCTTTTCAATCAGACTGTGCATACGTATTGGATAATGAAGTGTGTCTTGGCTAAAGCATTACAAAGTCTTCATCCAGGGCAAGGGAATGAGATCCCATTAGTGACTACACTTTTTCAAGATATTACCATACAACTCAAATAAATCAAGGTGTCACAATACCAGATTTCATCTTGAATAAACCGCGTGGAGAAACATCTTCAGCAGTTACAACAAGTGGACATGCCTGGCTCCACTGGTAAGGACCCTAGACTAATAGATTCTTCAGATGGGTAGTAACCAAACTTATGTTTAATGATTTTTGGATATAGTGTTTATGTTGTTAATTATCTTTTACTTAATGCTTTAAATAGTAAACTGGCCATAACGGCAAGTAGAAGAAGGAAACAATTTAAATTTTGGATGGCTTTTAATGCGTTAAAGTGGCCAACAAACCTGGTTTCCTACGAGCAGGTTGCGGCCTATAACTATGTATATGATGCAATCTGCTTTTTATAGTAGAAAATAGTAAGGAACTACCAAATTTAATAAAAAGATAATTAAAATGATTAGTAATTGAGGCTAGAGGCCAGGCTCATTCCATAAGTTAGTATGAGCGGATATGTAAGTTTGTCTATTTGGTCCCCTATTAAATTAAAAATTAAAAAAATTAAAAAAATTTCTAAATTGAAAAATAATATTGGCTACAATTAAAGAAAAAATGAATATGTTAAAGTAATTAGAAGTAAAAAAAAATGAGTGAATCATATGTTTACATCTTTTACTTTCAAAAAATATTTGAGCTAGAGAATCAAATAAACTATTTGAAGATCTATGTTAACTAATTTATGTCGATATCAACTTCATATATAGAAAAATAAATTAAGTTTTTTATTGTTAAAATTTTTGTTTGGTCTTATATACACTCTATTTAGCATTAAAAAATACAAGTTAAACAATGCTAGTATATATTGGACACATTACTATGATAATTTTTTATTAAATAACTTTATACTTAATATAAATCTTCCATATTAATCTATTATTCACTAACTAAGTCTCAATTAACTTGGTTTTGAAGACAAAACTACAAATAATAAATAATAAATAAATTTTGGACACATTACTATGATAATTTGTCATTAAATAACTTTATACTTAATATATATCTTGCATATTAATCTATTGTTCATTAAGTAAGTCTCAATTAACTTATTTTTTAACACAAAAGTACAAATAATAAATAATAAATAAATTATGCTATTACTCTCATTCAACATTTAATTTGATGGTAAAAAAATATTACTCTAAAATGGTTCAAACTTCCTACAATAGTATGTAATGATGATGGTGATATTGATGATTATCATCCACTAAGACCAAATATGGTATGTATGAAGCCATAAATATATTACTCAAAATTCTTAGAATTTTATTGTTATGCTCAAAAAGAATTAAAATAAGTGTTTCAAGGTCATCATAATTTTATTTAGTTAAAATATCAAGAAGGTTGGTAGTGCCACAAATATTTTGAATTTAAATCCAATATGAGTATAAACAGAATGATCTAAGAGGATTTTTCATCTTCAACCATATTACTAGTGTTGCAAAGGTGATAGACTTTTAAGTTGTCCCATCTTTGTCCTAGTAATTATGGTAACTTAACACATACATTATATTTACTATATGGGTTAGTAATAGTAACATACACAATAATGCACTTAAAAACAACATCTTCTAAACTTGGTCTAGTAAAACAATACTGTAGTAGCTAATTAGTATTCTATTAATTATAAACCATTTAAACACTTAATGAAACAAATTTAGACACTTGTAATAATGTTTAAAGTGAGTTTTCCTTAATATTACTTATTATATTTAATAGAAATCAAATTTTCTATTTTTTTGCACTCTAATTTATAAAAAAATGATTTTGATCATTGAACAACACAACTAGACTTATAAAATATTTCTTGTTATAGATTTTGAAGTGGTGCGAAGATTGTACTCAACATAGGAAAATCAGTTAGTGTCCATTTCAAATGGTAAATAATAGTAAGAAACACAATATTAATATATTTTTAAATAACTTTATAGTAGGTAAGATTAATTTTTTTTACAAAATCTATTATTCACTATTCAAAGTTAATATTACATAAATATAAATATTCATGATAATAGAAATAATTTAGGGAATCTAAGATTTAGATGAATGTCAATATGTTCTTTTCAATATAATATCCTTAAACGCTCTAGGAATTAAAACTAAACATTTGTAATAAATAGTTTAGTCAATTTTCTCTCTTTCCTCCAGTATTTGAAAATAATCAAAATGTGTTACTTTGTTACTATTATAATTCATGATTTATTTTGATAATTAGAATGATTAGTAATTGAGAGATGCTAGGCTTATTCAACAGCCTAGTATGAGGGGATCTGTAAGTTTTTCTGTTCCGTGCCCTTTTAAATTAAAAATAAAAAATAGAAAATATGTTCTAAATAGAAAAATAATATCGGCTATAAGTAAAAAAAAATGATTGTAATGATGGTGGTGATAATGATGATTATCATCTTCTAAGACCAAATATGCTATATAAGAAGCCATAAAGATATTACTCAAAATTATTTAGAATTTTCTTGTGAGGCTCAAAAAGCATTAAAATAAGTGTTTCAAGATCATCATAATTTTGTTTAGTTAAAATATCAAGAATTTTGGTTGCGCCAAAAATATTTTGAAATTCAAATCCAATATGAGTGTAAAATGGATGATCTAAGAGGGTTTTTCATCTTCAACCATATTACTAGTGTTGCAAAGGTGATAGAATTTTAAATTGTGCTAACCTTGTCTTAGTAACAATTTTAACTTAACACATACTTGATATTTACTATATCCGATTATAATTAAATGTTTTAATAATAGTAACATACACAACATTATTTTCATGAAGTTAATAACAGCAACATAGACAAAATTATTTTCGTGAGATAACCTTAACAAACTTGGCTTTTAGTACAAACCATAAAATATTTTAAAAGAGATAATGTAAGCAATCCAAGATTAAGATGTGAAAGATTTTCTTTTTTAAGTTTATATTAATTTGTTTTATATAGCTTGCCACGATAAAAATTTTACAAAAATTGTGAAAATCTACAATAATATTTGTAAACTAAGTGATTTTATAATTCCACAATTTGAAAAACTTAATCTAGTTAATGTTCTAAATTCTAGATCAACTGAATACTTCCAAATTTAATGAAATATGTGTTAACACATTATATACTCAGAGATGATGTGAATTATATTAAATTATGAAGTAAAACTAACATAGGTATGACCAACACCAAAAAGGTCAGTAAGGATTGTATACAGCCAACGAGGCTTTGACTTCCCTCGAACATATAACGACATGATGCAAAAGGACATCGTAGCATTAACTAATATGAAACATATGATATTGTGTAACAACACTAGGGGCATTAAGGCATGCTCAATAATGACTGGAAGAGTAACTATATAGAGGAGTAAAAAAAATCATAAGTATGGTAGGGACATGATAACAACTAAAACCCAAATATGAGGAAATAATTAAAATAGGTTCTATGTTCATCGGAGACGTGATTGACATTACCATTTTGACTGATAACTCAAGTACATGATATCCCTTCCCTTTTCTCCTTTTAGTCTTCTTCATAGTTTAATGGACATGAAAGAGAAGACAAGTAAGCTATATAGTTATTTTTCATTTACTTTTAATGAGCCCAAAAAAAGAGATAAAAGGATAATAGTTGGCTTTCATTTTTTAATGAGTATGATAAGGAAAAAAAGGAAGTCTTTCCTAAAGGAACAAATGGCATAAATAATAGAAACTAGCTCCGAGCTAACAGAACTACATTAAGAAATTTAAAGTAGAGAGTTTGGAAAAGGATACCACTCATCAGAGTGGCCCCTCTAGGAAAGGCAACAACATGAAGTGAAAGCAAGAAATAGTCCAAGCATAATGTGACAATGATGGAAAAATGAGAGTGAGGCTTATAAATATATACAAGAGAGGCTAAATGTAGCAGGAAACACAGTTTATCAATGGGTGGAATCTGATTCATATAAATATATAAGATGATGAAGAAGAGAAAATGAGGCTTACATTCTGTCTCGATAAGACAAGAGGAGGGATTAACAGATAGGAAAATAAAATTTCCTAGAAACTAACATGGAAAATATGTTACAATATAGGGAAACCATGTTGATGAAATTTTTAATTCCAAGTTATGAGGTGCAACAAGAGATGGGTTAATATCACAAGTTGACGGGGTTAGATAAAAGGAAAAGTAAAGATGGAAATGATAGTCAATAACGAAAAATAAATGGTAGGGAAATACCTACCTTTACTACTAGGTTCAAGGAAAATGCACCTAGGGTCTAGTGCACATTGAAATAAATACAACACTATATCATGTAAAAATAATCTAGAACGGCTAGACGCACTGTTTTTTTTCCACAGAAAAAATCGGTAACCTTTTATTTATAAAAATGAAAAGTTACACATAGCATATGCATTGAAGCATTTTCAGAAGTTTCCCATTGGGCTCATGTGCTTTTGCACATAATGCGACGTAGCGAAGCTACCTTGCATTCAAAAAGAATGAAAGAAAAAGAAAGAGAAAAGGGAAGAAAGAAAGAGGAGAAAAGCGGAAACTTCTAGATATCACGTTTTTCTCCCTTTCTTCTTCTCAACCTTGCGCCATTCTCCTTGAGATGGCTCACAAGTGGCAAGGACAATCTGATTTTCGACATGTTCGGTTCCTATGTCCTTGTCTGAATCTGATGTTTCTGATGTATGGTGTCTTTTAATTCCTCCGCTCCCTGGGTCCACAAAATTCCTGTCTGATTGTTTCGTTGGACGGTGTGGATCCATGAGAACAGTCGTGTCCACTATTTGCACCTCAGGTTCCTGTGTAGGTTGCTTGCCTTCTGATGGAGCTGGTTCCTCTTCTTCTTCTGGCTCATCCTCCTCTGACTCAGGAGGGGGAAACTGCCAACCTTTCCTCTGCTTCCTGTTCGGTTTCTTTTGTTGTTTGTTTTCTTAACCGCTGGGCATGTATTTTGCAGATGTCCTGTCATCCTGCAATTCCTGCATCTGAACGCATTATTCTCGTAATCAAGTGATTGCAACTAGTTTTGTTGCTTATATACCACCATGATATTCTCTGGTAAACCTTTGCTTAGATCCACTTCTACACAGATCTGAGCAAAGGTGAAGATTCTATTTTCTAGCCTTTCCGTGTCTATTTTGATATACCGTCCAAGGTTGGTTCCGATGCTTTCTAAAACCTGTTCGTTCCAGAAGTGAAGAGGCAGGTTGTGAAGTCTCACCCATACTGGTAATCTGGAAACTGTCATGGTGTTGGGGTCAAAATCTGGAAACCATGGGGTGATAAACAACCCCGTGGACCCCTAGAACCAAGGCCCCTCTCTGATTATTATATCTCTTTCCTCCGAGGTTTGAAATTTAAAAATAAAAAACCCCTCGGAACAGAGGTGTATTTCACATTCCAGAGACCATTCAGTAAAAATCCAGTGAAAAAGGTCCATGGGTTTGGGCCAGAAGCAATTAAAACGACATATTAGTGCCTGGGCTTCATATGTCTTTGTGTGCTCCTCTGTTGATGTACTGTTGATTTTTAGTGCTGGGGTTTGTTCCTGAAGTTCTACTATGTAGGGTCTCGGTGTATTTCCAGCCTGTTCTAGAGGTGAGCCTGCCGCTTTTTTCCCTTGAAGGATGTTTTTGTAGGAGGGGCCTCCATTTCATTGCTGATGACTGATGGGCATATTCCTTTTGTCTCCCCCTGCAGATCTTGGGATGCTTTGAACCGCACCCCCTCACAGACGCAAGTTTAGGGTAATGGTCATCTCCGGTTTAATGGAGTAGTCCTTTAAGAGCCTGTAGTCCTGGAGGGAGCGGTGCCCATTGACCAGGCATTGGATCGGTACAGGATACCCCATAAATCCCCATATTTTATGCTTGAGTTGTAGGATAGAGGAGTCATCGTTTACCCAGACTATATGAGAGTTACCCACAGGAGGTCTAATAAAAATTTGAAAAGGAGAAGAGTACGGCAGGATCTGGTTCTTACCTATTACTGGAGTAGGGAGCACTTCCTGTTTATGTCGATCCCTCCTTTCTACCTCTACATTCTTCTGATTCAGCATTTGGGTCTGCATAACAGGCTTGGGTACCTCCACTCTTGCCGCATGCAAAGGAAAGGGCAGACGAACCAAAAAAAAAACCCTGTCGATATCGGTCAGGAGGCTTTTGAGGGGCGGGGATCCCAGATCAAAGAACACCCTGCCTCCAAGCACTCTGAACCACAGGGACCCTTGCGCTCCAAAGCCATGTGCATAGGCTGGTCTAGTCCTTGACGGCCGGATCTCTCTGCCTGTCATGGGAAAGCCGTGGGACAAAACTGTGGCAGAACGATGTGGAAGGGTTTTTTCGATAGTCACTACAAAGTTAAAACGATCCAGTCGCAACTCATTGATGGGTCTCCAATCGCCTAGATCTAACCAATTGATCAGATCAAAAGCAGGCCAAGACCCTGTGGCACATGCTTGGTGTAGGTCGCCCACAAAAATCCTGTGGCCGGAGTTCAAAAATAACAAAAAGGAAAACAAATTCACGGTGATGATTTCTTCAGGATCCAATCTTAGCTGGGACAAAAACCCAGTACTCCTGGCGATCAAGATTGGGTTGTGGTTGTCCGCGAAGATGCCCAGAGTGGCTGTATTGAGATCTACCCTCAGATCTGTTGAAACAAAGAACCGATCCATTGGAATATTAACCATGCGGCTCAGATCTAGCCCTGATCCACCATATCGACTATACAAAGTCCTCTGTGGGAGGACAGACGCCCATTCCGATGATTCTTTCCACCGATATTATACTGGGGCCTCTCCAGGGGAATAAGCCGCAATTGTATTTACAAGCCGACTTACCAAACTGAGCGATGCCTCTCGTATGGCAAAGAGAAAATAGATTGCAGATGTAGGCAGATCCTAACCCTGCACAATACTACGATGCCCTTGACCTCCATTTTCTCCATTCGGTATGAGGGAAATCTGAGCCTCAGCGACTCTACACAACGAAACCCTGGTCGCCGCTTCCATCTCTTCCCCAGCTAGACGCACTCTTAAATCACATACTTAAAGAGTTAAAAAATGGATTAGATAAAAATGTCCCCATATTTTTTTATTTTTTTACTTTATGATTTTATTTGGATAGCTTGGCATATACGAGGTTCGAATAATGTGCTTTCTTGACTCATCATACTAAAACTAAAATAAATATGTAGAAAGTGTAACACAATCTAGTATATCACATCAAGTTGAGCCCACCAATAGGCATAAGAAAAGGATACGCATACATGAACTCATGGGCTATTGTGGGTACCATATGGTACACTATTATGGAGCCACACCATAGAGAGTTGAATTAGTAGATTCCCAAATGTTTTTGATGTTAAGGAAAGTTGAGAAACATATCGCTAATGAGAATGACTTGAGGACATAAAGTTAAGTGGTCTCACCAAATAATGTAGCTTCTTGAGAGTAACTATATATACATAAAGGAGGTGGAAGGAACTATTAAAAAAGAGGATTTATGTTGTAAAATTTATCAGCATGTTCAGCATTAAAAACCCAAGACTTCACTCAACCTAAGTGTAGCACTTCCATGGATGACTGAAAAAATACCCCTAGCATGATTCGATATTTACTTTGCTAATCTCTGCTAATCCATATTCTATGAGAACAAATGCATCAAGAGAAATGGTCTCCTTAGGATTAAAAAATGAATCGATGAAATCCAATGTGACTTGTAGAGAAGGAGACTTGTCGTCAAGAGAACCACGTGGAATAGGCAGAATTACAACCCATGTGGGAAAAGTATCCTCATCATATTCCGTATTGGGATGGAGTTTTTGAACAATGTCACGAGATACTCAGATGAATACCTGAGAGTCAATATGTTCCCCTAAAGGTGGCATATGCTCACCATATTAACCTACATACAATTAGAAGACACCACCTAGGGGCTAGGACACTGAAAAAGCCAACTGATAATGGAGGAGATGATGTGCATAAGAGAAACCAGAGAAGAAAGATAATTAGGTGGGAGTAAAGGAAATACAGTAGTAAGTGAAAAACTTATAAATATTTCCACACCAACACTCTCATAGGCTGAAACGATATCTCCAATAAATGGCACTTAAGTTCCCATAGTGGTATGCATCGTTGAACAAACCTAATATTCTAATTGATTGATTGTGAAAATATTTCCTTTATAAGGGAAGTGAAGCACATGAAACATTGAGGAAATGATAGATGTCATAATTCAGAGCCAACTATATCCAAGGAGTACATTATAATCTATGGGAGGAATGAGAACCTCAACATCCACATTTACAATCCCCCCCCAGCTCAATAAAAAATGAAGGGAGAACATTGTAAGCCAAAAAGGTATAATCATTGAAGGCTGGTAGTGAAATTCTGAACTTGATTAGTGTTGGAAAAAATGTATTTTTCTAACATGCCATAGACAAAACACAATTAGAAGACCCTACATCCACAAGATCATAATACTATGTAATATTTGAAAACATTTACAAATATTTGGAAAGTGACCTAGTGAGAGAGTATAAAATGATAGATGACAATTTCACGCATGTTGAAAATGGATTATGAAGGATCAACCCCTATAATGGTAGTCAACAAGGATTTTTATTGCATGGGGAAGCTATGTAAAACCTCAAAAGCATAAATGGAATAAGGTTCTTGTGCTAACTATTCAATAATATTATACTACTCAGAAGCTCATGTATTATGGTTCTATGTTGAATATCAAAGAACAACCTTAGATGGGCAATACATTGGCTTCAAAGGCTTATCTAGTGTCAGAGGTCCAGAGGGTGCAAACATGGTGACTATGTCCTTAGAATTAGAGCTCTAATTAGGAGTTTCATAAGACCTATCTCTTGTAGGAAAGTTAACTTTTTCAATATCGACATGTATAACTACATAGCCATTGGGAACATTATGCTTCCCTCCTTTTCCACTAGGTGGATGTTGAGGACGTTTCACTAAATTGTTTTGTTGCGATTACGCGGAGAATAGATCAACTAATATGGGTGGCCTCTGGATGGTTTCTGGTCGTACAAGAAGATAGTGTACATCATACATACAGGATAAATCATGCGTCAAATGATTCACCTGAAAAGTTTTACAAGGTGATTTAACATTACGATGTTCCACATTTACACCCTTACCCTAATTTGGTTTGTTTTGAATACTTTCTTTAGAAAGTTTTGAGTTATTCTTTTGTTTTTTCTTCTTAGTTTTCCCACCAGATTGCTGAGGATTATTTGGTGTTGTTGACTACACCGTGAGAACCTCGATGTTGTGGTTAGAAGACTTTGCTTCTTGAGAACTGGATGTAACAATGAATTTCCCTAGCTGAGTAGCTAACTATGTCACAACATCAGAGAAAATGGAATGAATGAAACCATTAGGATTTGGTCCTATTTTGGTAATTTTGGATCATAAAAGGTCGAGGAGTGATAGGAATAACATTGAATAAAGTTCTCAATGAAGAATAAATCAAATTAAGATATTGAGCATGTAGAATGACATACTCCTTAGTCGCTACCATGGCCAAGATGACATCCTTGGCTATAGGTGTAAACATGTATCATGTAAACCAATACCAAGTACATCCATACAATCATAGAAATTACAAAACATGGAAAATGGATTGTACCTTCTGATTGAAGAGGTCACTATTTGGAATGGGTAGCTTGAGTAATCCCCTAGAATTCCTCACTCTTTGCCTTCAAATTCTAAGAACTTGCACACATTCAAACAATAGATCTACTAAACCATGTATCCAACAATATCCATTAGAATGATTATAATTGTGTATTACATAAAAAATATGACAAATCAATATCATTGGAAAGGAGGTATCTTTTAATTAAAAAATCAAAGTGATTCAATATACTGACGACATGACATAATTCCTCCTCAACCTGTAATCCTTGTCTCATCATAGATCACATATATTCTCTAGGCACACAATAATATATCATATATCTCTCACTAATTATGAATAACAACATATAATTTGATCTAGATCTAGTTCGATATAAGAAGAATCTAGCTTCTTTTCTTTAAAATGAGTCAAATTATATAGGTTAATTCTATCCTCTGGGAGAATGTGTATGGACACTTAGGTGATTGATAGGTTAGGAAAATCATACATTGAGGCACCCATAGCTAACTCATATACAAGGATGTCAAGAAGATATCCTTGGGAATGACAAACTCCATAAATTTTTTCTCAATTATAAGACTTTTCCAAATTATGAAATAATTATTATTTCATAATTATGAAATTGTGACAAAACTATTATGATAAATTACTCAATTATCTAATTTCACCCCTTTAACATGTAGTAACTCGATTGAAATACCCATATAATTAAAATCAAGGCTAAAAGGGGATGCATTCTAGTCGATAACTAAGGTATGTTGGACTTGGATCTCTCTCACTATAGTCGAGTGGAAAATAGGGTTATAACAAAATTTTATAAAGTTTGATATAATATAAATATGTAGTTTTTTTAAGATTATGGATTTTTAATATGAATAATATTGTACTAAGGTTTTAAATATAATATATATTAAATTATAAAATTTATATTAATATTTTATTTAAAAACAATTGTGTAATTAGATAAAAGAGCTTTCGGATTAATCACCTAATCCTAACGATGTGATTAATATAAAAGTTCTTTTATCTACATTATGAATCACAAAAATCTTAGATCTAAAATTGGGTAATTAATCAATGATAAAGTTTTATGAGTCAAGAATGGTTTCTAAGATTATGAGATTTCGATTATTCTCCAAAGTTTTTACTTTATCTTGTAACCTTTAATTTAACGTTAAATTAAAGTTAGTTGTCATAATAATTTATAACCTTTTAGTTATAAAAAAATTATGATCATGATGGATTTTCCATCATTCAAATGAATTATATTTATTTTGAAGACAATGAAGGCCCTATAAAGAAAATATGGTGCCAGGAAACCTCTAGACATGTGTTCTAAAATTGTATGACAAAATAATGGTTGATCTCTCCAATATGATAGATTATCCAAATAGTTTTTTATTCGCTCAATAATGGTATACATTTTCATGTGGATACCCTTAGAGGTAATATATTTGAGGGTGTATCACAAAAATGTGGATTTTCACCTGTAAATTAGTTGTATTTTATGGTGTACATTTTCATGTGGATACCTTTAGAGGTAATATATTCGAGGGTGTATCACAAAAATGTGGATTTTCACATTTAAATTAGTTGTATTTTCTCTTATCAATATTGATGAAAAAAAATGGCATGTTACCTTTAATGACATATCTAAAACGTAGATAGTAAATTAGATCTTCCTTCATTAATAGACAACTTTAATCACATAACCTTGAAAACTGCAATAAGAACAGGATTTTATCACTTGAAAGATATTGAGATTCCTAATTCCACATGGTTTATTTATGAATATTTTATTATGGTGGAGATTAAGGAAGACATGGAGGTGGTTCTAACTTTTTAGTTTTCATAAAAGGAAAGATAATCCTAATTTTACCATAGAATTCAACCTAAGAAATAGGCTAACAACTTGAGATGGACTTGTCGTTGGAGTTGATTTCCTACAATTTTGACTCTCAGGAAGGCCATTTATTACATGTTAACGTCATAAACATGCCTCCGATGCCTCCGTATTAGTAGTCATTATGGTTTAAAATCGAGCGAATGTAAAAATTCATATACAATGAGAAAATAGATATTAAATATCTCTCATATTAAAATTTTAAGTGCACACCTCGTATCAAAATTGTGTTCAATCCTATAAACCATTATAATCAAGAGAAAGGATGGATTTTCAAAGAGAAATATTATTTTTTTAAATCACCTACTTTCATAATGGAGATGTAAAAACAAGCTAAAAAATATTTGTTCTATGATAAATCAACATGAAAACAAAAATGGCATGCATGCCTTGTAATGAGTAACATGTGATGAAGAGGAACAAACATGTGAAGTGAATTCTTGCATACGTTGAATGCAAAAAAGATATTTGAGGCCAAAGGAACATAAATAGAAATGCGTTTGGATAAGCTAGAAATAGGGAAATGAGGCCTTTTCTAAGGCATTATTTAAGAACGTGGCCAATGAATATTCCATTTCCTTAAAGAATCTCTAGTTGTACCATTATTCAAGGATATATTAATAAGTAATTCATGGAGCATTATACAATGTTATATCCTCAAATCATAGGTCGAAGGCCAGGTAAAGTTTTATATGTAAATTACTATGGATATTTCACTAAAATAGTTCATCATGATAAATTTTATAGAAATCCAAAATATTAAATTACAGAAATTTATTTCCATATATTATAAATTAATTACTTTCTATATTTATTTCAAATTACGAAATAAAAAAAATAATAAGTAGAAAGAATGGGTACACAAAAAAATAATATACAAAAGTAAATATAAGATATATCTTCAGAAATCAATATGGAAGAAAATCTTTTTAGAAGGTGAGACCTATCCTCTTCCCTCTTTGCTTCAATTATAAAAGTGCAGACATAAAGAATGAGAACTCTAACATTTTGGCTGGGAATAATACTATATATAGAATTATTCTTGTCTATTTCACTCAAAACTTACAGTTCCTAAATTTTTTTCTCAACTACGAAATAAGTGCAATGAAAAAGAATGGAACCTTTTTCCTCATGGTGATCCATTATTTAACATGGTCTGATAGCCTTTGAGGGCTAGGTGTTTAGATCCCTCAACCCTTAATGTGATAAGGCTTTTAACCTTCTAGAATGTTATTCAGTTTTCTTCGATTGATATTTTGACTAATGGAAGGGCCTTTATGTGTATATCAATTTGGAGGATGTGTGTGGAAGTTCCAAGAAATTTAACCCCGACGAATTCCAATAGATTCCTAAAACTAGCTCTAAATAGTTGTGGAAAACACTTTTCGAAACTAAGACTTGCAACTAAATTTAGTTGTACAAGCCAATTCCCCCAATATTTAAATCCAACATATAGCAATATGTACGAAAAATAGTCAAGCGATACAATCCAAATCACATTTCTCGATTCATGGAGGCTTTTCATACACCAAAGCTCCACCAAAAAAAAAAGGAAGTTTTTCCTCTACCTTCACCTTAAAATACAATAATGTTATTCCTAAAAATTATCTTTTCAACTTGATCGCACTACCTCTCTCTTATATTTCCATATATATATAAAATTTATTCTTCTAATAACTCTTCATTATCATTAGTGCGATGATTGTATGGAAGGTAACACAGAATTCTTCATCATCATACCTTACATCCATATACAAATATGGAAGTTTCCTTCGTATTCCAAAATCTATTGTGGTTGTCATCATCTTGTTGAACCCCATTGAATAAAAAAATGATATTTATTTTTTCTATTATCAACCACACATCCATTCCATTTACCTGAAATTCTTCTGTTGAGGAACCCCTAAAATCCTCAGAAGCAACTATTTCACCACTGAGAACATTAGAAAAAGGGAAAAAAAGGTCGGAAGTCACTGTGTAATTTTTTTCTATTTTGACCAAATTATTTTTTATTTTTACCAAATCCATTATTATTTGATTGAATTTATTTGGAATAATGTTTATATTAGTAAATTGAGAAGATTATTTTATTGATGAATATTAATTTATTGATTATTGAGATATTTTCTCAACACATAATTATTTATTATTTATTTATTTGAAATATGTTAGATTTGATGATCATTTATGTGATTTGTATTTTGAATTTAAAAAAAAAATATACAAGTAATTTTGTAAATAAATTTGTAAGTAATTTGCTTACAGTCTTTGCTCTTCCAACTTAATTTTTCATATAAAAACCTTTGTTGTCTTAATTACTTAATTCCCTCACGAGAAGAGCCTCGAAGATGAGGGATTGTTGATTTCAATGGTTTTTTTATAGATTATTATAGGAGAGGAGTCTATATATTTCTGGTGTTGTAGAAACTAGTGGTATGCTTTTTTTTAATGTCACCGTGTCTTTTGCTTATAGTTTAAACCGACCTGCAGTTGTGTGCTATTTCGTTGGTCACCAATCAGTTGAAGAATATGGCATTGTTTGCGACTAAGGGGACCATTGCAACTGTAGCAGTTGCCATCATAGCCTTATGTTGGTTCGATTTTGGATTCCATTTCCTGTCAACAAGAGTTCAACCCTATTTGCAGATTAGAGGAGGGGTAACAACCAGCTGAATTTTGAGTTGATCGATATTTTCAAATTAAATCTTGTTAGTTCTTCATTTCAACAAGTATGAAGTGTTGACAATATTGAAAGAAATTAATAATAGAGGGATTCTCCCCCACAACATAGAAACTTCAAAATAAAATGCAGAATTAAATAGTCACATTTACACAGGAAGCATAAAAATACACGAGAGGAACAAAATTCTTTTTTCTATTCAACTCTACTCTCATAATGAAATTACATTATGCTTATCTAAAAATGGTCGAAGCCTATAAAGCCTAAATCTAATCAATGTTGTTGAATGCTGAATAGATTTTCAACAAACATTTGTCCTTGGGCCATCAAAAATACCCATACTTTCATTAATCGACATGCAAGTCGTATTTCTGAATTACACAGGAAAAAATGCGAAGTTCCATTCTAACACACAAAAGGGCATAATTCAAATTCTATGCAATATGGTCCTCGTCCACATTGCGTCTGTATTGATCGAAAAAAATAACTTTTAGCCCTTGTGCTATACTTTAAACTTTGTGATATGTGACGAGCGATAGTGACGTGGCACATATTGCATCATGCTCAAAATAACATAGTATGCAAGTGATTTGGTGATAAACTTAAATATTTTCGGATCCGATATGCAATAGCGATATCACACTGCAACTCAATTAACATATCTTGCGGTTGTTGGAAAGGTAAGTAGTAAAACTTGCGCTCGGTGAAATGTGCTACCCTCCTGAGCTTGACACGTGCCCCCTCCTACAATCGCATCACAAACAAAATAAAATAACTTGCGAGCGACATAAATTTTAAAACATAAAACTTGCGACTTTCACTCCACGGGCTGCTAAAAATAAAAGGTAAGTGCGAAAAGGAGAAATTCAATGTATTCCTATGGTTTGCAAAGTGCGTTAAAGGTTTGGTGGGTCCTGCCGATATCGCGTTGGCGGTCAAATAACTTAACATGTGGTAAGGCTTGTAGATAAATGCTAGAAGTTGTGAAATGTGTTGTGGGAAAAAAAGGAAAGGTAAGTCAATGTGGTGGTTGAGAAATAAATGCAGAGTACGGAATTTTACTCTATTTTCTATGGTTGCATGAAAGCACCTCTGGCTCCTTGGAACTATTGTTGTCCTTCTTTGCTAAAAAATTGACGAAATGTGGGTTGCACCACTACTTATTCATGGCGGTCGTTGGGAGTAAAATTCCAGCACTCCCCCTTAATCACAAATGTCGCCATTAGTCATTCCTAGACATTTTCTGAGATACTCCAAACTCTTATGTACTAATGGCTTTGTGATGATATCACTGAACTGTTGTTGTGTCCAGTAGTGCTACAAAAAAATCTCATCATTATTAACCAATTCTCTTATAAAATGTTATTTTGCATCAATATGATTTTTTCTCTTATGGAAAATAAAAATCTTTGATAATGCTATTGTTGATCTATTATTGCAATAAATTTCCATCCCCTTGTCTTGTTCATGACATAAATCTCTCAACTTCCTTCTCATCCAAACTACTTGGCATGTTGTTGTTGCTACTACCACATATTCTTCTTTTGTTGTTGATAAAGCAACTATCGGTTGCTTCTTTGAAGCCCAAGAAATGGCTCCCGATCCCAAAGGAAACACAAACCCAGATGTGCTCTTCCTATCATCTACACTTCTAGCCCCATCACTATCATTGTAACCAAAAAATTTAAAATTATGAGTTGACGAGTATAGAACACCATACTCATTCGTTCCATTCACATACCTCAATATTCTCTTGGCTACTTGCCAATGTGTCTCCTTTGGTGTTTCCATGAATCTGGAAATTAAACTTACATCATACATAATATTAGGCATAGTTGCAGTCAAATATGTGAGGCTGCCAACTATGCTCTTGTACAATGTCGGATCGGCATTCTTGCTGCAATCTTGTTTGCCTAAATTTAACCCCATGACAGTTAGATTTATTGTTGCTTTGCTCTGTTGCATGTTAAACCTCTTCAAGACTTCTGCAACATATTTTTCTTGGGAAATAAAAGTTTCCTTTTCATTTTTCTTTACTTCTATACCTGAGAAGTATCTCAATAAACCCAAATCAATCATTTCAAATTCACTCTTCATGACTTCTTTAAAATAAGCAATGAGAGAAACTTCATTGCCAGTAAATACTAAATCATCTACATATAAAGCAATGATATGATCTTACCATCATTTTCTTTTATGTAGAGTGTGCATTCACCATCACTTTTTTAAAACCCATTTCTATCAAGTAGGCATCTATCTAGCTGTACCATGCTCTTGGTGCTTGCTTCAGCCCATAAAGAGCTTTCTTGAACTTGCACACTTTCTACTCTTGGCGTTCACACTAATAGCCTGTAGGTTGTTTAACATATACATCCTCTTTTGGCACTCCATTCAGAATTGCTAACTTCACATCCATTTGGTAGACTTCCCATTTTTGTTGTGCTACTATGGAAAACATTGTCTGCACTGTCTCCATCCTTGCAACTGGTTCAAATTTTTCTTCATAATCTCTTCCTTATTGTTGTTTGTAGCCTTTCGCAACAGGTATTTCTTTGTGCCTTTCAATCTTGCCTTCAGCAGTGCTCTTTTTCTTATAGACCCATTTTACTCCAATGACTTCTTTACCTTGTGGGAGGTCCACTAACTGCCATGCGTCATTTTTTTCAATTGCACCAATCTCTTCATTCACTGCTTGAATCCATTTTTCTTCTTTTGCTGCATCTTCAAAATGGATTGGGTCATTAACATGATAGTACAAAGAAAATAAAGAGTTAATACCCTTATAATTACCAGCTTCTTGCTCATAAACTTTACTAAAATTTCTGAATCTTTGTCTTCTTGGTGTGCTTGGAGTTCCACTTTAACTCGAGGGCGTTTATGATCCTTATGGTGTCATTGGAGAAGAACTTCCTCGATTTCTCAAGCCTGTTATGTTTCCTGCATGTGGTGTTCTCTGTTTTTCTTGTGTAGGTGGAGGAGGAACCACCGTGGAGGAATTATTTACTGTTGTGTATTCCTCTTGCTCTTCATGAGACACACATGTCTTCACGTTCACTATTTTCTCTAAGCTTCCATCCCAAGTTTCTTCTTCAATAAACTACACATCTCTGCTAATTATAACCTTACTGGTGGATGGATTATAATTTTTTTATGCCTTGGACTCATCATTGTATCCAACAATGATACACTTCTCCACCTTGTTGTCCAACTTCTTCTTTAGTTGATATGGGACATGTGCACAAGCCACAAATCCAAATACTTTGATGTGAGTGAAAAAATGCTTTGTTCCACTCCATTATTCTTCCGGGACTCTTTTCATTACAACTTTAGTTCAGCATCTATTCAAAATATATGTTGCACAATTGACATCTTCAACCCAATACTCATTTGGAAAATGATTTGCCTTCAACATACTTCTGACCATGTCCATGATGGTCCTATTATTCATTTCTGCTACATAGTTTTTTTGTGGTGTGTACCTTGTGGTAAACTGGTTGTGTACATAGTTCTCCCTACAAAAATGTAGGAAATATTTGGAGATATATTCTCCACCTCTGCCAGTTCTCAGCACTTTGATGTAGTTCCCACTTTTCTTCTCAACAAGATCTTTGAAGTGGTAGAACTGTTCAAAAACTTCACTCTTTTGTTTCAAGAAATACACCCATTTATTTCTGGTGAAATCATCTATGAATGTCAAAACATATTGGCTGCCAGCTAAAGATGAAATTTTGATTGGTCCACACAAATCTAAGTGGACAATCTCTAAGGGTGAATTTTCCCTTATACTCTTCCCTGTTGAGAATGCTTCTCTTTTTTGTTTTCCCAAGATGCAACCTTCACATAGGCTATCACGTTTCTCAATGAGTGGTAATCATTTTACCATCCATTTTCTATGTAAGAGGTTCAAACCTCCAAAATTGAGATGTCCAAATCTAAAATGCCATAACCAGTTTTCTTCTTTCACTTCTTCTTGAAAGACCTATTGTGTGACTACTACTACCACACCTCCTTCCTTCAAGTCTGTTCTGAGCTTGAGAGGAAACATCCTATTATTTTTCTTATGCACTTCTACAATTACCCTTTTACATGGAGTTATGGCCATGATAATACACACATCATTATTAAAAAAAACATTGTAGACCTTGTTCATGAACTATCCAATGCTTGGAAGGTTACATTTCAGGCCAGGTACATAATATACATCTGGCACAAAATTCTTTTCTCCCTTGTAATTATTGACACTCTTCCTTTTCCCATGACAGAGACCTTGCTTTTAGTCCCTGTTGTCACTTCAGATTTCACATCTTCATCCAAATTGGCAAAAATTTCTATGTTTCTAGTCATGTGGTTGCTACAACTTGAGTCTAAGAACCATACATCTTCATGTTTTTCTTTGTGCTATATTACATGTTAGAAGCATGTTACTCTGGATCTTATATTCTTTTGCTAAACTTTCATTTTTCCTATTATTCATGTCATTTTTTTTCTTTCTATATTCATGGCATAATGCCTGCACTTTTTACAATAATGAAATTAGACTTGGGATTTATCATGCCTTCGTCCTTGTGATTGACCCTATCTTGAGCCTTCACTTTGATTCTGGTTGCTACCCCTTCCACTTGTGCTTGCAAGGTTGTTTCTTCCACTTGTCTGTGGGATTATTCCTTTTCCTTGGTAGTTTTATCTTCCTTGACCTCTACCTCAACCAAAAGACATCTGTCTTGAAAGCATGCTCCAACGAGGAGTTATTTTTTCTCTTCAATCTATGTTCATGAGACATCAGTGATGCATAGAGCTCATCGACTAAAAATTGTGTGAGATCCTTTGTCTCTTCTATTTCCACTACAGTGCAATGAAATCCTCAGGGTAGAATTCTCGAGATTTTCTCCACTATTATTATTTCCTCAAGTGTCTCTCCATAAGACCTTATCTGGGTAACCAATGCAATCACATGTGTGAATAATGAGTCTATGTTATCAGACTCTTTCATATAGAGAGTTTCAAAGTCTCTCCTCAACATTTGTAGCTTTATTGGCTTCACCTTCTCCATGCCTTGATAGGCTATCTTGAGAATATCCCACGCCTCCTTGGACATTTTTTCTGCTGCAATCCTTGCGAAAATACTCTCATGCTGATCAGGTGATCATGTCCTACATGGAAAAATGCTCAAAAATTTATTTTCTCAAAATTGGTTCAAACCAAAATGACAGGAAAGAGCTCATCAAAATGATCCTCTACCCGTGAACGGAACTCAAATACATTACCATATGGAGAAGATATTTCATTTTGAAATCGCCCAATAACCTTCAATTTTGAAAGGAAATATTTTTAATACTATGTGTTGGAATTTTTTTTTGTTTTGGCGGTATTGGAACATTCTGAAGCTACTGGAACAAGTTACAGAACCATCAAGGCACTCTGTCAGAGGTTTTATCAACGAATTAGCTACAGGAGCCATCAGGGCTTTGGGAATGGATTGTTGTATTGGGCTATGTTCATCTGTATGAGATGAATTTGTAGTCAATTTTTATTGTTTCCAACACTCTGATTCTATTTAAGCATCTATTTCTACTTATTAAGGCTTGCTTCATGATGTATAACTATTTTTGAGCATTATAAGAGAAGGGAAAAGCCCATATGGGGACTTTTGGACCCGACAGATGTAGCCCAAGAGAGGGGTGAAATGCCTTATCAGATGCTTGTTTATATGCTATGAGTTTTTGCTACTTATTTTCAGAGTTTAATACCTTAAAAAGTAAATTGAAATAAGTCCTCTTAACTCAAAAAGACTTATACACTTATCAAAACATATTTGTTCCATTCCAAAACACATTTGTTCCATTGCAGAATGCTTTAACATGCTTACCCACTTATATTATTCATTAATGAATACTTTTAAATAGAAAACAAATACTTTCATTACCAGATCACTTTAGTGTTTACTTCTTATTTCTTTAGGTAGAGTCTGTAAGAGGGCCATATAGCTTTTGGTTTCATCCTTTCTTTGAAAGGTGAAATAACTAGTAAAATCCCCTACAATCTATCTCTGTATGATAAATAATTGGTTCACACATTTCAGATCAGATTGGTATTAGAGCATCAAGTTGAACTCAAAATTTTGTGAATTTTGTGCAAAGAAATATTGTGTTGTTTTGCAAATTTGATGCTTACTAGGAAAAAATTGAAAAGAGGGGAAGCACAATTGGTTAGAGCACAAGATAATCCTCAACCAAGGAGTGCTAGGGTGCTATTATCTCCACCTTCCATTTCATCCTCATTAGCCTTAGAATCAGCCACAAACATGTCTTCAAGAGAAGGAGAAGTACAGGAGGAAATGGATCCCAAGGAAGAAGAAAGAATCTTTAGAAAATCTTTCTTGGATATGACTGAAATGGTTAGGATCCTCTATCAAGAAATAAATGATAGGATTGCTGGAGAAGGGTATAAAAACTGAAGAGAAGAAGGAGATTCTTCAGGAGGGAAGAAAGATAATGAAAATTCAAAGAAAGGGAATGGAGGAAATGGTGATCCACCATCTCCATCGTCATCCTCTTCCTCCACTTCATCCTCTTCTACTTCTGTAAATCAATCACATAAAACAAAAACAACTGTTAGAAATCCTTTGTTAAAGCTTGATGTCAAATTTGAGTTGCCAATGTTTAATGGTGATGTTAATGTAAAGAAATTAGATAACTGAATTAGACAATTGGAAGTCTATCTAAGGATTCAAAATCTGCATGATGATGACACAAAAATACAATTAGCCTCATTAAGGATGGATGGAGCAACTTTGGCTTGGTGGGAAGCCAAGACCAGGGAGGAAATCAAGAAGCATGGTAAGATAAATCTAACATGGACTGAGTTTATTACTACTATCAAGAAAAAAATTTATCCTCTTGCTTACCTTCAGAAGGCAATAATGAATTGGCAAAACTTTAGATAAATTAAGGGACAAAATGTGCAAGAATATACCCAGGAATTTAGGAGAAGAGCACTCTTACCTGGGGTAGATTTACAAAGCCAAGACACTTTGTTAAAGTACATAGGTGGTTTGCACAGTTACCTTCAACACATTATTCTTATGTTTAATCCTACTAGCTTAGATGAAGTCTGTGTACAGGCTACACATTTAGAAGCTAGAGGAAATAATACTTTTGATGCCTTGAATGGGGATAGTGATTTCAAAAACAAAGGAAGAAAAAGAGTTGCAAATTCAAGAAAGGAAAAAGGAAAGTTATTTTGCAAGAACTGTTCAAAGACAGATCATGATGAAGACCATTGTTGGAAGCTTCATCCTGAATTGAAACTAGAAAAATACAAGAACAAAAACAAGACCAAAGAAAAGGGGAAAACTGTAGCAACATTTGATCAAGACCTAGGGTTAGACTCACGTGATGAGACAAAAAGTATCGCCATGGTTTTAAAGAACATTAAGGGGAAATAAGTGGTGCAAGACACAATTTTCAGTTCTAGCTCTTTAAATTGTCAGAAAGATAATCAAGAATAAAAGAGGAGGATAGAGCTATTCCATGTGAGAGTAATTTCAAAGCATACAAAAATTGACACATTGTTTGATAGTGGGTCACAAGCTATTCTCGTATCAGAATATTTGGTCTAATAGCTAAAACATGAGACCATTCCACATCCAAAGCCTTATCCACTTGGGTGGATATGGAAAGATTCAAACTTGCAAGTCTCAAGAAAGTGAATATTGTGTTTGGAAATAACTGCACATTTTATTGACATAGTTGAACTTGATGTGGTGGCGCTTGATATTTTAGGAATTTTTTTGGGAAGTCCTTACTTATTTGAGAGAAAGGCCATCTTCCATCGCCATGAAAACAAGTATCGCTTGTTCAAGGATGGGAAAGAGTATATTGTGAGAGCACACAAGAAGAAGCTGGAATCTTCTTTACTCCATGCAAGTCAATTGAAAAGGCTAGTTAATGCCAGTCAAAGTCTGACTTTGTTGATGTTGAAATGACAAGATTTTGTGCATTTACCTTTTCATGATGTTGCTAATAATATTTCTCAATTTGATAATAGTTTGTCTTTGAAATATTATTACACTATGTTGCACAAGTTACCTTTGGGGTCAGTCAATGCAGTGAATGAAGTGTCAAAGAAAAGCAATGCAAGCAAGGATGACACACAATTCAGCATGGGAGAAAGTTGGTTTCAGAATGGTAGAATTCGCCATATGAACAGTTTGAAAGGCAAAAGTTATTTTAAGTATTTTGGGAAGTTTTATCAGTGTAGAAACAGTTTTTTTTCAGCAAATTACAGTTGTTGTTCTGCAAATTTTAAGAATTTGCATCATGACTCAGTCAGTTTTAGCAACGGTCGATCAGTTAAATCTAGAGACAATTTATCATTTTTTGAAAAGCTTCATTTGATGAAATCGAGTAGATTTCAGTTATTCAAGGGTGGAAGAGTGGAGAATCAATCTCCACATCATCATTTTCACTAATTAGAGAGCTTTTTTGGGTCCAAAAGCTTCCCATTTGTGAGGTGTGATCAGGTGATCATGTCTTACCTGGAAAAATGCTCAAAAAATTATTTTCTTAGAATTGGTTCAAACTAGAATGATAGGAAATAGCTCGTCAAAATGATCCTATAGCCATGAATGGCACTAAAATCTGTTACCGTATGGAGAAGATATTGCATTTTGAAATTGCCTAATAACCTTCAATTTTGAAAGGAAATTTTTTTAATACTATGTGTTGGAAATTTTTTCTGTTTTGGGGATATTGGAACATTCTGAAGCTACTAGAATAGGTTATAGAGCCATCATGTCATTTTGTGAGAGCTTTTATCAATGGATTAGCTAGAGGAGCCACTAGGGCTTTGGGAATGGATTGTTGTATTAGGCTATGTTCATCTGTTTGAGGTGAATTTGTAGTCAATTTTTACTGTTTCCAGCATTTTGATTCTGTTTAGGTAGCTATTTCTGCCTATTAAGGCTTGCTTCATGATGTATAACTATTTTTTAGCATTATAAGAGAAGGGAAAAGTCCATTTGAGGGCTTTTGGACCCGGCAGATGTAGCCCAAGAGAGGGGTGAACTACCTTATCAGATGCTTGTTTATATGCCATGCGTTCTTGCTACTTATTTTCAGAGTTTAATACCTTAAACAGTAAATTGAAATAAGTCCTCTTAACTGAAAAAGACTTATACACTTATCAAAACATATTTTTTCCATTGAAGAACAATTTAACATGCTTGCACACTTATATTATTGGTTAATGAATACTCTTAAACAAAAAACAAATACTTTCATTACCAGATCACTTTAGTGTTTGATTCTTATTTCATTAGGCAGAGTCTGTAAGAGGACTAGATAGCTTCTGGTTTCATCCTTTCTTTGAAAGGTGAAATAACTAGTAAAAGCCCCTATAGTCTATCTCTGTATGAGAAATAATTAGTTCACACATTTCAGATCACATGCACTGCTTGAAAGAGATAGAAGAGGGCTTTGCAGTGCTTCTTCTTCTTATCTCTCAACAAGTCTCTTTCTAATGTTGTTAGAGAAATGAATGCTACTGCGTCTGTTGGTTCTTGGAAAACTTGTTCCACCAACTCCCATATATATTTTGAAGCAAAAAAGACTCTCATTGTAATGGCCCAATAATCATAATTCTTCCCATTAAAATGTGGTAGATGGGGATTTTTCAGGCAGGTGCCCACTGCTGCCATCATGACCGTGTTAAACAAACAATCAACTTTTCTATGTCAAATAGAAGCTTTCTCACTAGGAGGTTCAAAAAACTATATTGACGTTTGATAATGGATTCCTACACTAAATTTGTAGTTACAGTCTATATGGCTCGTGTTTTCAAAGCACAAAAGCTCATAGATCATTACTCCATACAACTGATTATCTCCACATCCTATGAAACAAGAAGCTATTAGATTTCCTCAGTGCTTATCGCAGTTATGGACAATCTCGATTCCAGGAGCCAGCTCTCGACCCATATCGTTGTTAATATTATTGACTTTTCCATCATGTTAAACACAAACCAAATAATGTTCACCTTGATGTTCTTGCTTGGATATTTTTTTCACTCTTTTGGGATGGTGAGTACATTATGTATACATCTCTTGCATTTCATGGGCATTGGATAAAGAATATGGAATTCGCTTTAAGGCACACCCAAGATGAAAATTTTAAGTAAAAAATTTCAGGAGAGAAAAAAAAACCAATTTTTTCATTGATTCAATCTAAGGTGGAGCATTGTTGGCAATCGTGCACGTCCATCAATATGGGAAACTAAGCTGGGGGGGAACAAACCAATATAATTTTTATTTTCTCTAAAATAATTTGGTCTCATCTTGGAATGAGGAAGAATTTGGTTTCTTGGAGAGAAAGTGTCACTATAACACTCTGCATGATCAAGTCAATCGTGTAGATTTTTTTAGATTTGAGTTTATCATTTTGATGAAGTAAGTTATATTGGTTTGCAGACAAATATGAGAAACAAGAAATTATTGAACATAAAAATAAAGTTCAAGTTAGTGGTTTTCAATAAAAATTTTAAGCAGTGAAACTTTTGCCACAATTTATGAATAAGTCAAACTGTTTAAACTTGGCTTAGTCATATTTCAATTTCATGTTATAGATTAGAGAATAAATATCTAGCCAAACGGTTTAATCTTGGCAGATAAGTAGCTAGGTAGAGTGAATAAAAGGTGCTCAACAGTTTAATCTGAGCCCTTGGATGTAATAAGGGTAGAAATAGATAGATTCATCATGTAAAAAGAAAAGATTGATCGGGGTTTGCAAGTCTAAATGCACCCTAATAAAGAAGACAAAATGGTAGTGTTAAGTAGATAGGGTAGGTAGATGGTGCTGCAAAGTGTTATCTGATGAATAATGCTGCTACATGTTGGTTAATCATTTACTTTCATCACAAGTACTAAAGCAGGAAATGCACTGGAAAATCACGGCAAGCAAAGTCAAATTCATTAACCTCCCTCATCATTTTTTCCCCTCAAGAGTTTTACTAATTTCCCCAAAAGTACTAAGGTAATTTGAGATCGAAGGGGCTCAAGGCATTTCCTTGACTTCTGGAGGGACCGGACCCTCGGCCTAATGATCAAAAGACCTAAGCACTTGAAATAATCCATCATTGATTATCTTCCATCTTTAACTTTTTCCTAAGTAAAATCCTATTTTACTTAGGAAACTGATGCAACATTCCATAAAATTCCTCAAAACAACTTGTTATTCTAAGTTTAAGTGTTGAAGATAAAAATGTGCAATTTACTTCATAAGTTTTCACTTTCTTAGATATACAAAGATGTTTTGATTTTCCTTGTCCTTTTTCATATTAACATTTGATTTTACTATATTAAATCCCTAGTGAAATCCCTTTTCCTAAGTATATAACTCCCTTTTCTAATAAATATCCCCAAAACCCTTTATTATAATGTTTTACCAAAGTATATATTCCCGCTCATTGAAAATAAAACCCCGCTTTATAAACCCTTTGGTGAAATATATCGTTATACCATTAATCCCCGCCCTATGGTGAATTAGTTATGTATTGATTAATTTACCATATAATAAAAATATATATAAAAAAGCTTTAGACATACGATAAGTATGTTTAATACCAAAACATATCAATAAACTTTGCGAAAGTCTACGCCACCGTGTTCCGTCCACGTGGCATTCCACCTGGCCAAGCTCCGTCGCAATCCATTTCATAATTTCATGGGGTTAATTAATCATTTGGACTAATTAACAACCATTTCCGCCTATTAACTTTTCCCCGGGGTAATCAAATATCACATTAAAACCTGTTTAAAACCCCGACTGGCCCACCTTTGAAATCGCACAAGTTCCCCGTCCTTTCAGCCGTTGGATCATTCGTCCGTAGATCAACGGCGATCATCAATCCCGCTGCCCATCCCTTGCCAGCGTGTTAACCAGCGGGGGATGGGCGGTTTTTGAAAAGTCAGCATTCCACGTGGCAAGCATCCTGTGGAATCGCTGCCATCGCGTCTTTTACCGCTCTCGTCCATAAGCGGTGCGGGCTTACCGCTTACCGCTTACCGAATACCGTCGACCCCACTCCCTTACGTCACCCCGTACGTCAAATGACGTCATCACCTCGAAAACGACAAAAACCCTTTTGACTTGTAAATAAGCCATTTTTCGCGTTTTTTCAGTTATTTTTAGTTTCCGAAAGAGACTAAGCTCCCGCTGCAATTTTCAAATTTCACTGCAAATACACCAAATTACTTCGAAATTCCGCTGCGCCAGTATTGAAGAACGTCCCCGCTATTGTTCATTACCTGTTGAAGAACCAGTTTCCATTAAAAACAGGTATTTATCATTCCGCGCCCCGACTGCAAGTTAAGCTTAGTTTCCTGTGTTTTTCTCTGAAAAAGTGGTCAAAAGTCCTCTCTGAGTCCTCATTGAAGATTTAAGACCTGTGAATTTGCTTCCCAAACCTGCAATTTGTTCCAATTTCCTCTTTTGTCAGATATCCCGTCCGGTCTGCAAGAAAAACTGAAACCTCCATTTTGAATCCACAAGAACCAAAATGGAGGCCCCAACTGCTCTAAATATCACTCCTTTGAATGCTCCTCACCGAGATTTGGACTATTTACCTCTGATAGATGAAGATTTCCAAATAAAAGACCTACATTTTGATGAAAGTCCCCGTTTGAGCTTCTGTCGCTGCAGAGACGAACATTCAAAGGGGCAAGATCTTATAGGGTTGTGGGAATCCAATCTCCCAAGGTATTTTATTCCTACAGTTCACGTTTTCCCTGAAATCATTCATTATTGTCATGCAAATTATGATCCTGCACAAAGAGCTGTATTAGCTCCTGATCAAAGTGTTATGTTCCCTATCACACCTCAGGCTATCAATGATATGTTACAATTTGAGCCAGAACAAGAATTAGCACCTCTATCCATGGAAGGGCTAATTGAGAAAACCAGACTGTTAACTCCAGAGAAATTGAAAGCAATGTGTGTCGATGTTTCTTCATTACTGACATATTCAGGGACTGCCCTATAAGGTGCAGCAGATCAGTGGTGGGAAGGCTTATTGGCAGATGTAATATCACTTTGTCTTAGGATTAAGTGAGTGGTGTGATGGACGCTGCGGCTTTGCTATCTATCTTTGCCTGGGCAACCTCCCACGAGATTAAGTATGATTCTTTTCTTCCCTTTATTTTAACAAGTCACGATAATTTTTATTGAATGATGGTGAATTTCAAAGTACTGTCAGAGTTATCTATCACCTCATAATTTTCTATCACTCAGACAAATTCCCTTTCCCTGTTCAGAAACTTGATGCTAAAGGTAATCCCAGGTCTGTTATTTTTTGGTCCCCCTTCATTCATTTGTCCTCTGATTCTCCCTACTCTTATTCAGAATTCATTGATCAATTTGTACATCCTGCTACAACCTTGTTAACAGGAGTTTCTCCCCCCAGGCTTAGTACTGAGATAAGAAAGACCCTGCAATTGTCAAAAAGTTACAAGGTTGGGGATTGGTACTTGTACCAAAACCATACAGTTATCAGGATTTATGGATGTGAATTACATCCATTCAAGTTACCCAGATATGTACCAATGAGAATTTTTGCTTTGGAATACTTTAGACAGATGAATAACTCGGATGTAATCCATTTCTGCAATGTAAAGAAGAAAGCACAGTTAAGGATCAAAAGCCAGTTAGGTCCTTTCATTTGCAATTCTAGAGAAGCTGAGAGAGAAGCAGAACTTTTATTAGAGAGAAAATTCCAGACATCTTTCCGTTGGGTCCCTTATGACCCCTTTGGTTTCATTTGTGAAAAAAGGTTAAAAAATAAGTCATCTCCTTATGTACATCACAGAATTCCTGACATAGAATAGTATGCAAATCAAGATGAATGGGTTAAAGGAACACTTGTTGAAGAGGGAAGTGGAGCTGCCAAATTGAATAAACTTATGAAAGATGTTGAGAAGAAATTTGACCTAGAAACATATGATCAAATGCAGGTACCTTACATTGGCACATCTTCAGCAGCCACTCTACAACAAGCTATACAAGAAGATAGTCCATCAATAGCAGCAGAGCCCAAGGGTAAAGGAAAAGAACCTATAGTTCAGGTCATTGAAACCCTGGTCATGGCAGAAAAATCACAGAGTTCCAAAGCACCAGAACAATCTCAGGCTTCTCAAACACCAGCAAAGCAAATCCAAGTTCCAGAGATGCAAACTCCACTGAATGTGGAAATAGGGAAAAAGAGGCCAGCTCCGGATACCACACCTTCAAAAGGAGCCCCACAAGTTTATCAAGCCAAAAAACACAAGTCTGATCCACCTCCAGATGTAGAGATTATAGATGAGGTATTTGATGATGGTAGGGAGGATAGTCAGCAAACAGGTACAGCAAGTGAGACAAACATAAGCCAGAAAGGGATACAAAAGCAGTTGAGCACTGAAGTTTCTTCTTTCAAACTGCCAAAGACAGATACTGGAGACATTAAGAAAACCTTCATTAATATCAAAACAAGGAATGAACCATTGAAAATGAAGGTCTACGATCAGTATATGAAAATGGCTCCTCACAATCAGCAAAGGTTGATGTTAGCATTTGATCTTTCACAAGGTAAAATGCAAATGAGCCACTTCAAAGCTAAGGTGCCAAAGCCAACTTATTGTAGATTATAGAGAATGGTGCAGTTTGTAAAAGATCTCCATCACCTTGATTAGATAAACAGCTTCATGAAGCAAACGGAGAAATGGTTTGTTCTCTCACCAACAAAGCCATGGCAGCTTATGTTGCAAGATTCCTTGAATATTACTCTTTGCAACATTGAAGATTGAAAGGAGCCTCCTCACGGGCCAAGGACAATAGAATAAAGTCTCTAGAAGAGATCATCATTGGTTTGGGTCACAATCCCAAAGACACTAAAGGTATTGAGGCACTGATAAAAAAGAAAGAGGATGATAGAGCTGCACTCAGAAAACAGCTGAAAATACCAGCCTCGAGGCACCCCCAGACACAGGAAGTTATAAAAGGAAATTCACAAGAAGAAATGATGGAGTTGCTCTTAAATTTGACAGAGCGACTAAATGAAACAGAAAAGGAGTTAGAAAAAGCATTGCAGGAACAGGAAATCATCAAGCAGACTTCAACAACAGGTACTACAACTACAGGACATCAGGAACAACCATCTCAGGTGAACATTTCTAATTTGAATTCTGAGGATTTAATTAAACAGATGGAGAGTTTGCAGCTAAAGGTCACAGAACTCCAAGAAACAAAATTACAATTAACAAAATTGGAGAGAAAATATAACACATCCAAAAAGACAGCTGCTGACAACCTCAGGGAAATAAAAAGATTGGAGAAATTGGTTGAGGCTTTGCAAAAAGATCTTTCACTGGAAAAGCCTCTAAACGAAATAAATGATATTCTTTGGTGCAACATCATTGACTTAATAAGAGGTATTTGGCCTTCCATCCAAGCTATTTTTGAGTAGAATGAGTTAGTCAAGATAGCTCAAGAGGAAATAAATAAAACTAGACATGAATTAAGAGGCAAGCCAGAGCTGGCCCAGCAGCTCATTCAGTTTTTGAATTCCAGAACAAAACAACAGCTAGCATTGTTAGGAATTTATGACAGAACAGGTGTAGTTTTGGAAGCAAAGAGAATTTTCACCAAGAGGACTTTCATGCAAAATCTAGAAAGAAAGTGTCTTAAAACGTTTTGCACCGTTGACATGGTTGTTGAAAGAGGTTTCAAAAACACAACGGGCCGAATCATTCTTAGGAAGTCCATGCTCCTGAGAGGATCGGATAGTAGACTTGAAACATATGAGAAAAGAATAAACATATAAATACGATATGGATTCTACTGAAACCATCGAACACTGTGTACCAATAGGAAAGTATTTGCTGAAAAAGTAGAGATCTATTTCAACAATAAGACATGAACTAAAGTATCTATTTCCGAACGAGCCCACTTTTTATAAACTTACTGAAGCAGATGCAACTTTAAGGAAACTCAGAAGAACAATGATACCAGATGATCAGTGGTGGAAGGAAATGCTGGAAATTTTGTAAAAAATGTTTTCAGGATAAAAGTTTATCTTTACTATTGAGTAAATGGTAAAAAACAAAAAAGCAGATGAAAGAGTATCAGATGAAAGGTTAAAGAGTATCCGTAAGAAGAAAGAGTATTCAACAAGTCAAAGGAATACGCAAAGGACAGCACAGAGCCCTATTTTAAAGCACTTATCCTTAGCATGTCCATGAAGAAAGGAACAGCACATCAGCCGTTACTCATTATTCTATTTTACGAGACCATGTGTCTCTTGTTTGTAAATATGCTTTAAGTCAGCCTGGATTATTGGCTAGGATAGAGTAAGATTGTTAGGATTATTTTTTTGTATAAATAAACCCTCAAAGAGAGAGTTGAGGGTGGATTCTATTACTCTGCTGTAACATTGAGGTTTTCGGAATAAAAATCTTTTGGACAAATTTACTTGTGGCTTACTGGATGACGTTTTGAAGCACTGGACTTGTTGCAGGATTCATGTGTTGGACTTCAGTTCAATAAGTTTTCCAACCCTTGTGTTTAAATTTTATATTAGTTTATGCTATCATCATATCCGTTTCTGAATAGTTTACATAAAGGATTGAAACAAAATTTTCTTAATTGTACTCTGTTTTCAAATGTGATTATTCTCGATGTTTTCTTCTGGATTAGTTATAAGCATGAATTCTTAATTGCTCATGTTTTGCTGATTCAATATTGTTGATTACTGTAACAAAGAATCCTTCATTGCTCTTTGCTTGTAATCATTTTCCTTCTTCCTCTTGAATATGGTGAAAGATTCTTAGTTGCCTTTCATCCCTTCAAGACCATCCATCCACTTTAAATTTTAAGGATTGTTCTCCGTCTAGCTATCTTGCCCTGTAATACCATCTTGTGTTCAGAAAAGAAATCCAGTAAAGCCATCCTTAGACTCCATAGCCCAATGGACTGAAAGCCATCAACCTTGCCCTTAGTTTGTGGATTCCACCATTTTCCCAAAACAAACTTTGCATCTATAACTAGCCTAAAATCATTCAAAAAACAAAGATAAATCATAAAGAGAGAGCCCTCTCTGGATGCAGATTGGCTAGATTCTGCATCTAAAAGGTTGGTTTGTGGTTACCTCGGGTATAATTTCCTCTTACACAACTTCTAGGAAAACCTGAGTGATAACATAGTGGCGACCATACTGGGGAATCTGAATCATTTTTATTGATACTATCTTTGATTTGTAAGCTACAGACAGAGTCTAAAAATCAGCCAGGAAGCCTTTGAAATTGCTTTTGCTCTGCAAATGCAAAAGTAAATAAATGCTGTTTCAGTCTATCTCTGATTTAGCTCATAAGTTGAATCTTAGTTTCAAATTTTTCAATCAGATTCTCTAGTTTAAACAGATCTTTGAGGAAATCTTAATCACATATCATTATTCCTTAAAGAATTTGTAGAAGTTGTATTTATTTTTCAATTAAAACCCAAAATCCAAAAACACATATTCTAAGAAAACTGGCTTCAGAAAGGATTCGACATACTAGGTCAAACCCTGACCCAAATCCACCACCAATTTTTGAAAATCCAAACCTGATCCCTAGGATTCTTAGAAGACAAGGAAGTCAAGAAATTTCTGAAAGAGGAAGTCAGGAAAGTACAGGTAGTTCTAGACCACTTTCTAGATCTGCATCTTGTCCTGTTAAAATTATTTATATTGATGACATTCCTTTTGATGCACGATTTGAAACATCTTTGTTTGTAAATTTCTCTGAGACTGAATTATCTAGATTAATTCCAGATCCTTTGTTCTTTGAAGATTTGCGATACAGATTCGTTTCACATCATCTTGACAGAGAATTGCATAACTCCATTCAATCTGAGCAAGCCTTTGAAGAAAGCTCAAACATTTCTGTAATAACTGAAGCATCTTCGAGCTCAGCCACTTTTCAAACACCTGTCAGACCTCCATCTCCACCTGTCAGACCTCCATTTCCTCCCTTAAGACCACCTTCTCCTCCTACTAGACCTGCAACTCTTGTCAATCCACTTTATCTTCCAATGGCCAATCGATATGCCCCTTTAGTATTACCAGCCAACCCTCAAGCTTTACCACCAGACTACCAAAGTAAGATCACACCTTTTGACGGATCAGGCACCTACACAACTCAACAACACACCAAAAGGATGACAGATTACTTTGAGTTTTATGAGATTGATACTGATGATATCCGTATGAGAATTTTTGTACAAAGTCTTACTGGAGAAGTTAGAACTTGGTTTAGGGCTCTCACCCCAAACAGTATTGCTGACCTAGAAGCTTTGTATAGGGCATTTTTGAACAGATGGGAGAAAAAGAAGGATCCTCTCCAGATCCTATCAGAATTTGAAAAATTAAGAAGAAGACCAAATGAAACCGTACAAGATTACATCATAAGATTCAATGAATCATATCATGCAGTTCCTCTGAACCTAAGACCCCCCCCTAATAACGTGTTGGTCAAATTTCCAGACGGTTTTGACTCTGATATAGCTTATTCTCTTAGGGAAAGAGCTCCACAAACATTAGAGGAAATGCAAAGCATAGTGGTGAGTGTAGAAGCAAATCTGATAGAAAAACGAGCCAGAGCTAGGGCAGAGAGAAGAATACCTATGAATGAAGAGCCTTCAGCTTTTGAAAAGAAGCTGGATGTAATCATTAAAGGTATGGAAAGATTAGGTGATAGAGTGGAAACCATTGAAAGAAATTCTGCTACTGATAACCAGAATGTTGCAAGAAACCCAAACTTTAGGAGGAATCTGAACCAAAATATTGGAAAGAATGTCCCTGATCAAAACATTAGACCACCTTTCCAAGAAAACTTTGTTGAAGGTTCAACTTCAGAAGGACCTACAGAAGATGTAGAAATAAACAATGTCAATGAGGACAAAGATGAATCAGAAATCTTCCTATCTCAGGATGATCAAGAGAATCATATCCTTGAAACATTCCACACTCATTCAGGTGAGACTTTTGATTTCAAAGAAGGCTATGACACAGCAATCTACGAGGTTCATAAGCGGTACAACTTGAGAAGTAGACGGATAGATGTACCAGAGAAAAATAAACAGAAAACCACAAAACAAAATGTCAAAGGAAAACAAAACATTCCCCCTGTACAAAATACTTCCCCTGTACAAAACATTCCCCAAATACAAATTTTTCCTAGGATAACTCCTAGTTTTTCAAATCCAATAATTGAAGATGTCTCTGATAACCAACCAATTGACAAACAGCAATCCAATACATCTCCTAATGTAGGAACTGTAGAAGAAACAGTAGAAGTTAGTCCTGAAACATCTTCAAAACAAAACTTCATTCATGAAAAAGAGAAAAACATTGAAGATCCAGTAAACAGAGAAAATCCAACTGTGCAAAACACTAAAACTCAAACAGAAAAACCCTTTAATCTAGAAGCTGAAATAGGCAAACTCAAGATAGCTGTTCCTTTATCAAAATTGGCTAAACATGATGTGTAGAATTAGTTTCCAAATTAACATTAACATGCAGGTTCAGGTATTGATTGATAATGTGATCAACCCAAACTTCTTTTTGGCCACGAGGTTCAGCAGCATCTAGAAAGTGGAGAACTCCTCCATTTTTAGATTTCTTATAGCACGAATATCCAGACAGATACCTCCATAATGATACTTGGGTCCGGGCATCTCACGTTGATACTGGCGTGTGGAAAGGTCAGATCTAGATATTACCAGACCATACAAAGATTTGTTTTCATTTGATTCCAGTCAGGTAAAATGTTTAGGTTTGATTAAAGATTTGTGTGTCACTTTGGTTCAATACCCTGCTAAATCTGTTTTAATGGACATAGTAGTTGCTGATATTCCACCTAAATATGGTATGTTATTGTCTAGGTCTTGGGGTGCTAAACTTGGAGGATCTATTCAATTAGACATGTCTTATGCAACTATTTCGGTATTTGGTCAGCCTAAAAGATTATATAGAGAAACTTTGATGAAGTACTTAGTGAGTAGCCAAGAGAAGCCTGAAAACTTCCCTGTTTATTCTGTACATTCTGACATGGATTCTTTTATTCTATACAATGCTGAGTCAGATCTTCCTACTGAAATAGAAGCTCCTGAAATGGAAATCATAAACAAAACCACAGTTAAAATTGAAGAAATCTCTGAAAACAAAGAAACACCAGATGACCGAGAAATACCTAAAAAAACTAAACAACTAGCTCCTGTCAGAAAATACGTTAAAACAAATGATGAAGATTATGAACATGAAATTCTATGGCATTTAGAGTTTGATGGCTCAGTAAACAGACTAGGGGCAGGAGCTGGGATTTGGTTACACAATGTGGAGAACAATCATGCAGAGGGTCATGCTTATAGGTTAAATTTCAAATGCACTAACAAAATGGCAGAGTAGAAGCTCTTTTATTAGGGCTTAAACATGTCAAGAAGTTAGGAGGCATTAGGGTATCAATCATAGGTGACTCTGAACTAATCATCCAACAGATTAAAGGAGAATGTGCAACAAAGGACATGAGACTGAAACAATATCGAGAGACAGTTGTAGAGATTCTCAACACATTTCTACAAGCCCAACTTGCCAAAATTCCCAGGAAACAAAACTTGCATGCTCACAGTTTAGCAATGTTTGCTAGTACATGCAAATTGCCTTTTGATCCCAATCATCAGTTTTCAGCTGAGATAAGGCACCGGCCTGCAATACCAGACAATCTTTTGAATTGGCAAGTATTTGTGAATAACAATCAAATCAATAGTTTTTTGACACTTCAGAATGAGTTTTCTAACTGTAATATAGATGAAGACATGACTGCTGATAAATTTGATCAAGAAAAAGAACAAAAAATAGAAATTTCAATAGAAAATGCAATTCATATGCTGCATCCAACCACGTTCACTGAAAAAGACATGAAAAATTTGAAACACATGGAATTTGATGAGATCATAGATGATACAGAAATCATAAATTTAAAAGATAATCAATTACCCAAAGGATTAACACCTTTGGAAGATCTATTCGACTCAAATGATATTCCATTCAGACCTAAAATGGAACCTGTTAAGGCTGATATGGAAGAATGCAACTTAGGAACACCAGAACATCCAAAAATTGTTAAGTTGTCCAAATCTCTTCCAAAAGATCAGAAGGTAAAATATGTTGAACTATTAAAAGAATTCCAGGATGTCTTTGCCTGGAGTTATGAAGACCTCAAATCTTATGATACATCCATCATTCAACATACCATACCTTTGAAACCAGACCAGAAACCTTTCAAACAAAAGCTTAGGATAATTAATCCTGTTTTATTACCTTCAATTGAAAAAGAAATCAAAAGAATGTTTGAAGCAGGGATTATAGCTCCTATCAGATTTTCAGAATGGGTCTCTAACCTGGTACCAACAAGAAAAAAGACAGGAGAAATCAGACTGTGTGTTGATTTAAGGAATTTGAATAAAGTTTCTTTAAAGGACAACTATCCTCTGTCGAAAATGGACCACATTCTGCAAAGGGTAGTGGGATCTTCGAGAATATCACTACTGGATGGGTTTTTAGGGTACAACCAGATTCTGGTTCATCCTGATGATCAGGATAAAACAGCATTTACCACACCATGGGGTACGTTTAAATATGTCAAAATGCCATTTGGGCTCAAGAATGCAGGAGCTACATTTCAAAGAGCGATGGACATTACTTTTGCTAAAGAGATACATGATTTTCTGGTTATTTACTTAGATGATTTGACTGTTTTTTCTAAAACAGATCAAGAACATTTAGATCACCTAAGGCAAGTATTTATAAAGTGCAGAAAATATGGAATTTCTTTAAACCCTAAGAAGTCATTGTTTGGTTTGGAAGAAGGAAAGCTTTTAGGACATATCATTTCTAAAGATGGCATTAGGATTGATCCAGAAATAATTCAAGCAATTTTGCAAATACCCCACCCCAGAAACATAAAAGAATTGCAAGCATTTATAGGAAAAATCAACTTCTTAAGAAGATTTATTTCTAGTCTAGCAGAGTTACTTAGATTACTGACTAACATGTTGAGGAAAGATTCAAGCATTGACTGGACTGTAGAAGCCAAACAATCATTCGAGGAAATTAAAATGGCTTTAACAAGGACACCAGTTCTGACCAGTCCTAAATTTGATAGAGACTTTATTATTTTTTCATTTGCTTCTGAACATACTGTTGCAGCTGGTTTACTTCAAAAAGATGACCAAGGGTGTGAAAAGCCAATAGCATTTTTTAGTAAAGCACTGAGGGATGCACCTCTAAAGTACAATATTATGGAAAAACGGGCTTTTGCATTGGTAAAAGCAATCAAAGATTTCAGAGTTTACATATTATATTCTCATGTGATAGCATATGTGCCTAATGCAGTAGTTAAAGATATTTTGACTCAAGATGGCATTGAGGGTAAACGAGGTAAGTGGATAGCTACCATTTTGGAATATGATATTGAGATTAAACCAACCAAACTGATAAAAGGTCAAGGTTTAGCACAACTTATGACAGAAACCAATTGCCAAGCCTTAGATATCAATGAACTGGATAACGAGCAGGAGATGGCGACTCCTCAGATCAGTCAAGCTTTCTTAGATTCACCCTGGTATACTGATATAATTCACGTTTTATTAAACCTACAAGCTCCTCCAGGGTTGTCCAGAACTAAGCAAAGATTTTTAAAAATGACATCTTTGAAATATTGTATTTTAGATAGCACTCTATTTTGGAAGAATCATGAAGGAATATTATTGAATTGTCTCTTAAAAGATGAAGCTGATAAAGTGCTTAATGAATTTCATGCAGGGGATTGTGGAGGACATCTCTACTGGAAATATACTGCAGACAAAATCTTAAGGGCTGGTTTTTACTGGCCAACATTATTTTCTGATGTAAAGAAATTTGTAACAAGCTGTCACAAATGTCAAATATTTGAGGGTAAAAGAAAGTTGTTACCTCTGCCTTTAAAACCAGTTTCCACAGAAAGACCCTTTCAACAATGGGGATTAGATTTTATTGGAGAGATTCACCCCCCTTCTTCAGGGCAACATAGATGGATTTTAACTGCTACAGACTATTTCACCAAATGGATTGAAGCCATCCCATGTAGATAGTCCAATGATTCTGTAATCATAGGGTTTCTTGAAACCAACATACTTTCAAGATTTGGATGTCCAGAAAAGATTATAACAGACAACGCTGCTGCATTTAAATCAAAGAAAATGATAAATTTCTGCCATAAATATCATATTACTTTGGGCCATTCAACAGCCTATTACCCCCAAGGTAATGGACTAGCAGAATCCTCCAATAAGAGTTTGATCAATATCATTAAGAAATTGTTGGAGGAAAATAAAAAGAACTGGCATAAGAAACTGACCTATGCATTATGGGCAGACAGACTTACAACCAATAAATCCATTGGGACTAGTCCATATGAGTTAGTTTATGGTATGGAAGCAAGATTCCCATCATCTTTAGGAATCCCTGTTATGAAATTACTTCAGGAGGCTCAAGTGGAGCCAAATGACATTCAAAGAAGAATTAATCAAACAATCCACCTGCAACAAACCAGAGAAGAGGTATACCAAAGATCACAAGTCTTACGGGAAAAGCTAAAGAAAATGTTTGATAAAAGGACTAAAGCAGAGGATTTTCAGTTAGGGGACAAGGTCCTAAGATGGGATTCTAGAAGAGAAGAAAAAGGAAAACATGGAAAGTTTGATTTCTTGTGGAAAGGGCCTTATATCATTCATGCCTTGCAGGGAAACAACACTTACTTTTTGAAGGACTTGGACAATTCAGAAGTTGAAGAAGGACCAGTCAATGGTCGAATGCTTAAGCATTATTTCGATCCAATTTACTAGAATGTTTAAATGTTTCTAACTTGTACATAATATATTGTTTGCTTGTTTTATTTTTGTTACTGCAGTTTGGATTGGATGGTGACTTCTTGGAATTGAAGCCCGAAGTGAAGGCCCTAAGTTCCAAAAGCTTCACTATCATATGTAGAATAAAGCTATCAGAAGAAGGAAGATTTCATACTTTCAGTTTGAAGACATTCTGAGGCATCTGACCTGTTGTTCTTGACTTTCCACAAGGAAAAGCCATCCCCAAGTGGAGCCAGTGTTAGCCTCCTATATCAATAGGTTTCATCTTTCATGATTGTCTTGATGGAAGTGTGGAATATGTTCAAACATTCTTACTTGAGCAAAGGTGTTCCATATTCTTAAAAAACCAAAAAATCAAAAAATTTAAAAAATGTAAAGAGGGTATACCCTAAAAGAAAGATCAAAGGGTAAAAAGAATAAAAATGGTCAAAAAAGTGAAAGAAATGAACCCCAAACAAAAAATAGACCAAGGAAAGTGTGCAAATCCAAATGCCACTAATTTTTACTCTGTTGTAATAAATCAATTGTGTGCAACTTGTGAAATTTTTGCCACAATTCATGAATAAGTCAAACTGTTTAAACTTGGCTTAGTCATATTTCAATTTCATGTTATAGATTAGAAAATAAATATCTAGCCAAACAGTTTAATCTTGGCGGATAAGTAGCTAGGTAGAGTGAATAAAAGGTGCTCAACAGTTTAATCTGAGCCCTTGGATGTAATAAGGGTAGAAATAGATAGATTCATCATGTAAAAAGAAAAGATTGATCAGGGTTTGCAAGTCTAAATGCACCCTAATAAAGAAGACAAAATGGTAGTGTTAAGTAGATAGGGTAGGTGAATGGTGCTGCAAAGTGTTATCTGATGAATGGTGCTGCTACATGTTGGTTAATCATTTACTTTCATCACAAGTACTAAAGCAGGAAATACACTGGAAAATCACAGCAAGCAAAGTCAAATTCATTAACCTCCCTCATCATTTTCCCCCCTCAAGAGTTTTACTAATTTCCCCAAAAGTACTAAGGTAATTTGAGATCAAAGGGGCTCAAGGCATTTCCTTGACTTCTGGAGGGACCGGACCCTCGGCCTAATGATCAAAAGAGCTAAGCACTTGAAATAATCCATCATTGATTATCTTCCATCTTTAACTTTTTCCTAAGTAAAATCCTATTTTACTTAGGAAACTGATGCAACATTCCATAAAATTCCTCAAGACAACTTGTTATTCTAAGCTTAAGTGTTGAAGATAAAATGTGCAATGTACTTCATAAGTTTTCACTTTCTTAGATGTACAAAGATGTTTTGATTTTCCTTGTCCTTTATCATATTAACATTTAACTCTATTATATTAAATCCCTAGTGGAATCCCTTTTCCTAAATATATAACTCCCTTTCCTAATAAATATCCCCAAAAACCCTCTTATTATAATGTTTTACCAAAGTATATATTCCCGCTCGTTTAAAATAAATACCCCGCTTTATAAAGCCCTTTGGTTAAAACTATAGCCTTATACATAATCCCCGCCCTATGGTGAATTAGTTGTGTATTAATTAATTCATCGTATAATAAAATATATACAAAAAAACGTTAGACATATATGTGTTTAACACCAAAAACAAGAATGAAATGCGACGGAGTCATGTGCCATAGAGTTCTGTCCACGTAGCATTCCACCTGGCCAAACTACCGCCGCAATCCATTTCATAATTTCACGGGGTTAATTAATCATTTGGACTAATTAACAACCATTGCCGCCTATTAACCTTTCCCCGGGGTGATTAGATTACACGTTAAAACCTTTTTAAACCCCGACGGGCCCACCTTTGAAGTCGCACAAGTTCCCATCCCTTTCAGCCGTCGGATCATTTGTCCGTTGATCAACGGTGATCATCAATCCCGCTGCCCATCCCTTGCCAGCGTGTTAACCAGCGGGGGATGGGCGGTTTTTGAAAAGTCAGCATTCCACGTGGCAAGCGTCCTGTGGAATCGCTGCCATCGCGTCTTTTACCGCCCTTGTCCAAAAGCGGTGCGGGCTTACCGCTTACCGCTTACCGCATACCGCCGGTCCCACTCCCTTACGTCACCCCGTACGCCAAAATGACGTCATCACCTCGAAAACGACAAAAACCCTTTTGACTTGTAAATAAGCCATTTTTCGCGTTTTTTCAGTTATTTTTAGTTTCCGAAAGAGACTAAGCTCCCGCTGCAATTTTCAAATTTCACTGCAAATACACCAAATTACTCCGAAATTCCGCTGCGCCAGTATTGAAAAACGTCCCCGCCATTGTTCATTACCTGTTGAAGAACCAGTTTCCATTAAAAAACAGGTATTTATCATTCCGCGCCCCGACTGCAAGTTAAGCTTAGTTTCCTGTGTTTTTTCTCTGAAAAAAGTGGTCAAAAGTCCTCTCTGAGTCCTCATTGAAGATTTAAAACCTGTAAATTTGCTTCCCAAACCTGCAAATTGTTCTAGTTTCCTCATTCGTCAGATATCCTGTCCGGACTGCAAGAAAAACTAAAACCTCCAGTTTGAATCCACAAGAACCAAAATGGAGGCTCCAACTGCTCTAAATATCACTCCTTTGAATGCTCCCCACCGAGATTTGGACTATTTACCTCTGATAGATGAAGATTTCCAAATAAAAGACCTGCATTTTGATGAAAGTCCCCGTTTGAGCTTCTGTCGCTGCAGAGACGAACACTCAAAGGGGCAAGATCTTATAGGGTTGTGGGAATCCAATCTCCCAAGGTATTTTATTCCTACAGTTCACGTTTTCCTCGAAATCATTCATTATTGTCATGCAAATTATGATCCTGCACAAAGAGCTGTATTAGCTCCTGATCAAAGTGTTCTGTTCCCTATCACACCTCAGGCTATCAATGCTATGTTACAATTTGAGCCAGAACAAGAATTAGCACCTCTATCCATGGAAGGGTTGATTGAGAAAACCAGACTATTAACTCCAGAGAAATTGAAAGCAATGTGTCAGTATTTCATGTTACCTGAGCATCAGCCAAAAGGGACTCCCCCCTATGGTTTTTACTTTTTCAATCAATTGGGAAGGCTTATTGTGAATGTAATATCCTTTGTCTTAGGATTCAATACCGGTGAGTATGTAGATGAGATAACTCTGGCTTTGCTATCTATCTTTACCCCTGGGAAGCCTCCTGAGATTAAGTATGATTATGCTTCCTTCATTGCCAACAAAATCCATGATCAATTTTTAAGGCTAGATGATGAAAAGGTTTTCAAGTACTCCTCAGTTATCTATCACCTCATAATTTTCTATCACTCAGACAAATTCCCTTTCCCTGTTCAGAAACTTGATGCTAAAGGTAATCCCAGGTCTGTTATTTTTGGTCCCCCATCATTCATTTGTCCTCTGATTCTCCCTACTCTTATTCAGAATTCATTGATCAGTTCGTACATCCTGCTACAACCTTGTTAACAGGAGTTTCTCCCCCCAGGCTTAGTACTGAGATTAGAAAGACCCTGCAATTGTCAAAGAGTTATAAAGTTGGGGATTGGTACTTGTACCAAAATCATACAGTCATCAGGATTTATGGATGTGAATTACATCCATTCAAGTTACCCAAATATGTACCAATGAGAATTTTTGCTTTGGAATACTTTAGACAGATGAATAACTCAGATGTAATCCCTTTCTGCAATGTAAAGAAGAAAGCACAGTTAAGGATCAAAAGCCAGTTAGGTCCTTTCATTTTCAATTATAGAGAAGCTGAGAGAGATGCAGAACTTATATTAGAGAGAAAATTCCAGACATCTTTCCGTTGGGTCCCTTATGACCCCTTTGGTTTCATTTGTGAAAGAAGGTTAAAAAATAAGTCATCTCCTTATATACATCACAGAATTCCTGACATAGAACAGTATGCAAATCAAGATGAATGGGTTAAAGGAACAGTTGTTGAAGAGGGAAGTGGAGCTGCCAAATTGAATAAACTTATGAAAGATGTTGAGAAGAAATTTGACCTAGAAACATATGATCAAATGCAGGTACCCTACATTGGCACATCATCAGCAGCCACTCTACAACAAGCTATTCAGGAAGATAGCCCATCAGTAGCAGCAGAGCCCAAGGGTAAAGGAAAAGAACCTATAGTTCAGGTCATTGAAACCTTGGTAATGGCAGAAAAATCACAGAGTTCCAAAGAACCAGAACAATCCCAGGCTTCTCAAACACCAGCAAAGCAAATCCAAGTTCCAGAGATGCAAACTCCACTAAATGTGGAAATAGGGAAAAAGAGGCCAGCTCCAGATACCACACCTTCAAAAGGAGCCCCACAAGTTTATCAAGCCAAAAAACACAAGTCTGATCCACCTCCATATGTAGAGATTATAGATGAGGTATTTGATGATGGTAGGGAGGATAGTCAGCAAATAGGTACAACAAGTGAAACAAACATAAGCCAGAAAGGGATACAAAAGCAGTTGAGCACTGAAGTATCTTCTTTCAGACCGCCAAAGACAGATACTGGAGACATTAAGAAAACTTTCATTAATATCAAAACAAAGAATGAACCATTGAAAATGAAGGTCTACGATCAGTATATGAAGATGGCTCCTCACAATCAGCAAAGGTTGATGTCAGCATTTGATCTTTCACAAGGTAAAATGCAAATGAGTCACTTCAAAGCAAAGGTTCCAAAGCCAACTTCAGCAACAGATTACATCAGAAAAATTTTTGAAGTTTTAGCAAAAGATATCCATCCCTTGGATCAGATAGAGCTTCATAGACAAACAGGGGAAATGGTTTATTCTACTCTCACCAACAAAGCCATGGCAGTTTTAACGCTGCAAGATTCCTTGAATAATACTACTGCAACATTGAAGATTGAAAGGGCCTCCTCACAGGCCAAGGACAATAGAATAAAGTCTCTAGAAGAGATCATCATTGGTTTGGGTCACAATCCCAAAGACACTAAAGGTATTGAGGCACTGATAAAAAATAAAGAGGATGATATAGCTGCATTCAGAAAACAGCTGAAAATACCAGCCTCGAGGCACCCCCAGACACAGGAAGTTATAAAAGGAAATTCACAAGAAGAAATGATGGAGTTGCTCTTGAATTTGACAGAGCGACTAAATGAAACAGAAAAGGAGTTGGAAAAAGCATTGCAGGAACAGGAAATCATCAAGCAAACTTCAACAACAGGTACTACAACTACAGGACAGCAGGAACAACCATCTCCGGTAAACATTTCTAATTTGAATTCTGAGGATTTAATTAAACAGATGGAGAGTTTGCAGCTAAAGGTCACAGAACTTCAAGAAACAAAATTACAATTAACAAAATTGGAGGGAAAATATGACACATCCAAAAAGACAGCCGCTGACAACCTCAGGGAAATAAAAAGATTGGAGAAATTGGTTGAGGCTTTGCACAAAGATCTTTCACTGGAAAATCCTCTAAACGAAATAAATGATATTCTTTGGGACAACATCATTAACTTAATAAGAGATATTTGGCCTTCCATCCAAGCTATTTTTGAGCAGAATGAGTTAGTCAAAATAGCACAAGAGGAAATAAATAAAACTAGACATGAATTAAGGGGCAAGCCGGAGCATGCCCAGCAGATCATTCAATTTTTGAATTCCAGAACAAAACAAGAGCTTGCATTGTTAGGAATTGATGACAGAACAGGTGTAGTTTTGGAAGCAAAGAGAATTTTCACCAAGAGGACTTTCATGCAAAATCTAGAAAGAAAGTGTACTGACATTTTGGTCGACATCAACGTTTTCAGAGAGAAGTTTCAAGCTTTGCTGGACAGTGAATTGCCAAGTCCCATGCTCACGGAGGATCAAATAGTAGACTTGGAAACATATGAGAAAAGAATAAAAGCTCATGCTAAAAATACAGCTATAGGTTCTACTAGCTCATCAGAACCTGTATTACCAACCGGGAAAAGTATTTATGAAAAAGTGAGGAATCTATTTCATCTGGAGCATGAACTAAAGTATCTATTTCCGAACGAGCCCACTTTTTATAAACTTACTGAAGAAAATGAAACTTTAAGGAAACTCAGAAGAACAATGATACCAGATGATCAGTGGTGGAAGGAAATGCTGGAAATTTTGTAAAAAATGTTTTCAGGATAAAAGTTTATCTTTACTATTGAGTAAATGGTAAAAAAACAGAAAAGCAGATGAAAGAGTATCAGATGAAAGGTTAAAGAGTATCCGTAAGAAGAAAGAGTATTCAACAAGTCAAAGGAATACGCAAAGGACAGCACAGAGCCCTATTTTAAAGCACTTATCCTTAGCACGTCCATGAAGAAAGGAACAGCACATCAGCCATTACTCATTATTCTATTTTACGAGACCATGTGTCTCTTGTTTGTAAATATGCTTTAAGTCAGCCTGGATTATTGGCTAGGATAGAGTAAGATTGTTAGGATTATTTTTTTGTATAAATAAACCCTCAAAGAGAAAGTTGAGGGTGGATTCTATTACTCTGCTGTAACATTGAGGTTTTCGGAATAAAAAGCTTTTGGACAAATTTACTTGTGGCTTACTGGATGACGTTTTGAAGCACTGGACTTGTTGCAGGATTCATGTGTTGGACTTCCAGTTCAATAAGTTTTCCAACCCTTGTGTTTAAATTTTATATTAGTTTATGCTATCATCATATCCATTTCTGAATAGTTTACATAAAGGATTGAAACAGAATTTGCTTAATTGTACTCTGTTTTCAAATGTGATTATTCTTGATGTTTTCTTCTGGATTAGTTATAAGCATGAATTCTTAATTGCTGATGTTTTGCTGATTTAAACATTGTTGATTACTGTAACAAAGAATCCTTCATTGCTCTTTGCTTGTAGTCATTTCTCTTCTTTCTCTTGAATATGGTGAAAGATTCTTAGCTGCCTTTCATCCCTTCAAGACCATCCATCCACTTTAAATTTTAAGGATTGTTCTCTGTCTAGCTATCTTGCCCTGTAATACCATCATGTGTTTAGAAAAGAAATCCAGTAAAGCCATCCTTAGACTCCATAGCCCAATGGACTGAAAGCCCTCAACCTTGCCCTTAGTTTGTGGATTCCACCATTTTCCCAAAACAAACTTTGCATCTATAACTAGCCTAAAATCATTCAAAAACAAAGATAAATCATAAAGAGAGAGCCCTCTCTTGATGCAGATTGGCTAGATTCTGCATCTAAAAGATTGGTTTGTGGTTACCTCGGGTATACTTTCCTCTTACACAACTTCTAGGAAAAC
>CM076570.1:462662763-462825404 GCA_034641835.2 Pinus albicaulis | reverse complement strand
AACACACACACACACACACACACACAGATCTATATATATATATATATATATATATATATATATATATATATATATATATATATATATAATTTGATTATATGAGTGTGTTATATGTTGATGTATTTTGTTGTGTTTCTTGTTTCAAGACCATTAGTTACATAATATGTTATGAAATATTTGTATGTAGAAATGTGACTTGTATAATCAAATTTTGAATCTATCTAGTAATCAAACAACTCACCTCTACAACTATCAAAAGTTTAGTTCAATTCATTTTGCTAGATAGGATTTTATCCATACGGTGGTCAAGTATCGAGATTTTCCTTCAGAAGATCTAGAAGTGTTAATTATATGAATTTGATCAAAGATATTCAGAGGAAGTTATGCCTTAACTTATTTGAATTGTAAGCTCGATGGTTATGGTGGTGAAAAGAGTGTTGTCTGGTATACTTCAAAGTGGGGATAAGTGCCTAAGAAAATACCAACGAGAAAGATGTGACATGTGAATTCTAATTTGTCATCTTTTGTATTAATCTTTGTAATGAAGTAATATAAGAATTAAAGGAGGGACATGGAATAATGCTTACATTAGTAAATAGGGAAGATAATTTTTCTGGTTGTTGAGTTTCGTTGAGAGTTTCCCTCAACAAGCAATTACGTGTTTGGAAATTGTTGGATATCATTAAAACTATTGATCTGTGTTGTAATTTTTCTTTTTAGAGTAAAATAGTTTTGTGAGTAATGTGTGCAATTTCTAGTCTTCCAATTTCAAGTAAAGAATCATATATAATAAAATGTTCAATTAAACCATTTAGTAGTGGATAAAATTTAGTAACTTTATCCATATAAATATAAATTACTATGACTCAAATATAATCCCTTAACCAATTTTAACAACTTAAATATCTCAAATTTCAAATCACATATTTGCAAACAAATTCAAATTAAATGTAATCCTAACCATTTTCAAATCACATGTTTACCAACAAACTCAAATTGAATGAATCATTCACTATTTTTAACCATTTAAATATCTCAAGTCATATATATATATATATTTGAAAAAAAAATGGCTCAAGTCATATATATACACATATATATTTGAAAAAAAAAAAAAAGACTAAGAAAGAAAACAAAAGAAACACATCATATAGCATTAAACTTGAATAAACCTCAAAATAAATAATAATAAAAAATAAATGGTAATCTTAAATTTCATAATACTATTTAAAATGATTCCAGTATATTATTGTAATATTATGCTTTACTAAATTCTAGACATATTAATTTGAAATTATTATTGTAATAATATGTTTTACAAAATTATAAACATATTAATTTAGTTTTCAAAATCAATTTTGCTTGAAATACTAAAATAAATAAATAAATAACATAACATTCAAAATTGGTTTTGAAGTACTAAAATAAATAAATAAATAAAAACATTGAAAATCATAAAATATTATAATAATCAAATAAGTAAACTATATTATAAATTAAAAAAATAAAAATTAATTTGTGCCTGTGAGTCATCATTATCATTACTGCTACATAAGATGTCTAAAAGCCCCAAGAAAAGTAGAAATGATATTTTCACTTAGTGAGGATGTTTGATGTTTGAACTTGATAATCAAAATCCAAACTAGAATTTTCCTTTAGTTCAAGAGAAAAGAAATTTCATTTTTACAAGTATTTAGTTCCAATGTTAGCACTCCCTACCTATACACATTTAAGGACATACTATTTAGGATGCATACAAAGGGATGTTAACTTTAGGTCCTCAAAAAGTGTAGATTTGAGTTTTCCTAAATTTTTATGTTGACGAGGAAGAGTCTTGTATTATGCATCCAAACATTAGTGAAATTGTTTTTGTAAGTTCATAACTATACAAAAAAATAGAGAGAAAAACGTACATGTTAAAAAATTGTGCTTGATACTTTAAAGTTGCATACATGTGCATTGGAAGAAAAATATAGTATACCTCAATAACAGATTTGTTCAGAAACTTCAGAACTATACAAAGATCACATTATTCTCCATGGATCAAATAATTATGATTGGATTATTGTGTTTCTGCCCAAAGGAAATCTATACCATTATCTTTCCTTCCAACTCAAGCACAAATGTTGTTATGAAACCAACTCCAAAAATAGAAGAAAAGAGATATCAATGCCTTAGAAATCAACCACTTCGAGGGGGAAACCTCGAATACATTACATAAATGAATAATTCTTGAATGCTACAAATGACCAAAACGTCCTTTTATATCTAGGAGTCCATGGGGGCAACATATAATCCTAGACGACCTAACAATAATAATTTAAAGGCACAATAATAGAAATATTGGGGTTACAAGGGTACAACAATAATAATAAGGGGGATACATTAATAACAATAAGGGACTAAACTAGTAATATAGGGACCTAACATGCCCCTCCCCTTCAAAAAAGTCTTCTCCTCAATGCTTGAGTAGCTCTAGGTGCTTCTGTATAAAATTCTTGTCCTCCCATGTAGAAGCTTCAATGGGTAAGTTCTTCCACTTGATGAGATACTCTGAAATTAATCGATTTCATAGTTGTCGAATTCTTTATTCCGTGACTGATTTAGGTTCCAATATGATTTTTCCTTCATCATCAGGTTCTTGAAATATTATTTGAACTGGAATATTTTCACCTATAGCCTTGTTTAAGCATGAAACATTGAAAACTGGATGCACTCGCGAAGAAGCATGAAGCTCCAATTTGTATGCCATAGTGCCAATATTTTGCAACACCTTGTAAGGACCATAATACTTTGGAAATAATTTCATATCCTTCTTATCTTTCTCGAGGGATATTTTTTTGTATGGTTGTAGCCATAAAAATACGCAGTCTCCTACATCAAAACTTCTCTCGCTGCGATGTTGATCTTCCTATTGTTTCATTCGATTTTGTGCAAAATTTAGGTTATGCTTTAAGAGTTGGAGAACTTCTTGTTGATGCTCGATGTAATCTTCCACTGCATGAACCTTAGAATTTTCTCTTAAATATGATATGATGGATGGCGGATGATATCCATAAAGTGCCATAAATGGCGTCATTTTTGTTGCAGTACGGAAGGAAGTGTGATATCACCATTCAGCGAGAGGTAACCACTTGGCCCATTTTTTTTGTTTATCAAATAAAAATAAAGGAAAATATCCTTCCAAACATTTATTAACTATCTCAGATTGAACATCAGAATGAGGATGATAAGATGAGCTATGAGCTAGTGGAGTACCCAAACAAGAAAATAGCTCCTTCCAAAAATTTCCAGTTAAAATGGGATCTCTGTCACTGACAATAATCTTTGGGTTTCCATGTCACTTTTGAATTGTGTCCATAAATGTAGTAGCAATTGTACTTCCTTTAAATCTATGAGATAATGCACAAAAGTGTGCATACTTGGTAAGTATATCAACTACCACCATGATGACACTCTTTGCTTCGGACATGGGTCAACATGTGATAAAATCCATTGAAATCTCCTCCCAATGTTGATTTGGAATGGATAAAGGTTGTAGAAGACCTAGGGTCTTAATTGTCTCAAATTTATTTTTTTGGCAAACAAAACACCTTGCTACAAAATTTTGAATATCAGATTTAAGGCCATCCCAGAAAAATTCTTTCTTCACCGTATGGTAAGTTTTTAAAAATCCCGAGTGTCCTCCTAAAGGAGAAGTGTGCAATTACAAGAAAATATTTTGTTTTAGTTGGGAAATCTTACAAAGATATAAGCGATCTTTGTACTATTAGGAATAATTTTTACTAATAAATGTATCATATGTATTAGGATCTTGCTTCAAATTTTGAATGAGTGTCCACACTTCATCCTTCTTCCATTCATCACTTGCTTTGGTTATCCAATCTGGTTGGATAATAGAAATGGCACAAAGTAATGCTTCCACCTCTTCATTCTTTCTTGAGAGTGCATCTGCAACAACATTTAGATTCCCCTTTTTGTAGATTATTTCAAAGTCATAACCCAAAAATTTTGTGACCCATTTTTGCTACTCTCTTGAAGATAGTCTCTGTTCCAAAAAGTGTTTAAGACTATCATGATCACTTTTTACCTTGAAGTGGCTTCCCATTAGGTAAGGTTGCCATTTATTTAGTGCATGTAGTATTTCTAACGTTTCATTCTCATAAATATCTTTCTGTAAATACTTTCCTTTGATTGGATGACTTTCAAAAGAAATGGGTCTTCCTTCTTGCATTAAAGCAACAGTGATTCCATTTCCTGAGGAATCATATTCCATAATAAAGGTTTTTGTGAAATCTAGCGTAACTAAGATTGATGCTAGGCACATTGCCTCTTTAAGATGCTAAAATGCCTTAGTTTCTTCAAGAGTCCATGAAAAATGCATCTTTATTCAATAATGTTGTTAGAGGTGTTTCTATTCTCTCATAATTCTTAAGAAACTTGCAATAATACTAAGTTAACCCCAAAAATCCTCGCAACTACTTTATGGTTGTGGGGACCTTCCATTCCTTGATGGCTTTAATTTTTTTAGGGTCTACCTTAACACCCTCATGAGATACAATATGACCCAGATATTCCACCTCTAGTACTCGAAAGAAACATTTGGATGGTTTTGCATATAATTGTTTCTCTTGTAATGGTTTGAGCACCCTGTCAACATGTTGAACATGATCCTTCCAAGAGCTGCTATAGATTAGTATATCATCAAAAAATATTAGCACAAATTTTCTAAGGAAGGTTTTGAAAATGGACTTCATCAACCCTTGAAATGTAGAAGGTGCATTGATAAGGCCAAAAGGCATGACCAAAAATTTATAATGACCCTCATGAGCTTGAAATGTCGTTTTTCAGAATATCTTCAGTCTTCATTCTAATTTGATGATATCCTGAACGAAGATCCAAATTGGTAAAATAAATTTCTCCATGTAGTTCATCCAATAATTCATCAATCATAGGAATGAGAAATTTATCTTTAATAGTGAGCTTATTGAGCTCCTTATAATCTAGACACATGCGCCATGATCCATCCTTCTTATGCACCAATACTACTGGAGCAGAGAAGGAAATTTGACTAGGTTGAATTATACCAACCTCTAACATTTCTGTAATCATACATTCAATTTCTCTCTTTTGGACATAAGGATATCTATAAGGCCTGATGTTTGGATGAAAACTTCCTAGAATCAAATGAATAGCATGATCATGATCACGAATAGGTGGAAGTCCTTTGGGAGTTTCAAACACCTTCCAATTATTGTCCAAGAATTTTTGGGGATCTACAAAAATATATGATTTTGACATTGGAACTGTAGAAATTAGTATACACTAAGCATGCATTGATCCAGATTCCACTGATGTCACAAAATTTAAATTCTTAAAAAATACAGAATCATTCCACTATTAATATTTTGCAGAAAATCAATTGCAAACACATGTGAAGCATAAATAAAAAAAATCGCACATAATGCAGTTGTTTAATGGGAAAGCCTAAAGCTGAAAACCCCAACTATCATATATTGTGTATCATGGAAATCATGTAACAATCTCATACAAATCTTAGTACATCAAGCTCTCAGTACAATCAATCATCACAAACTAACATAGAAGAGATCAACAAATCCATGCACCGATCTCTGCCCTCCTGCTAGCATGCCTCTACTACGCAATCCCTATTAAAGAATAGCTCTGACTGAGTTCGAATTACCATTTCCTTGACTGCACAATCCTCATTAGCAACTCTAATGTGTGTGTGGTGCAATCAATGCATAACTATAGTCACAACAGATAGTCCATCTTGACCTTTCACCTATCTCTCCATTGGGTCTCCACTAGAACTGACATGAACTGTAGATAAATGTTGTATTGTTCAGTTGATTAATGAGTTATTATTTGTGAATTAATTAACTAATTAATTCACTCCACTCTCACTAGCGTATCATCAGTTAGACTAGGTACAACTAACACAACTGAGTCTAATTGAGTTAAACTAAATACAACTCCATGAACTACTCTTCCAACTCTGTCATAAATTTTCCACTTCAGTTCTAACTGAGTCCTCCATGTATGAACCACCAGTAAACCCTAGGAATTGCGTAATTCCTTCAACCCACTGATTTTCCAAATTTGTGCACTGAAATTAAGTGCTCCAAGAGAATAAGTTGTTGTTTATTGTCGAATTATTATTAAGAGCTAATAATAATCAACACTTCTATTTTTAGATCGACGATCTATAGATAGACTTTGCCCAATATTATAAAAATATAATTTCATCTATTTTTCAAACTTTACCAACCATCCACAAATAGCATCCTATAGCTTCTGAAATATGATCACCATGTCTAAAAATAGACATAGTCTAAAAATAAACTTGCACCAAAAATAGCCTATGGGCCCACTTAGTGAAGGTGACTCTTTTCACTAAGCTCATCATCTTGTTGAATCTCAACACTCCCTCTCAACAAGATACAGATTATCTTTCACCCCGATCCTACCTCTATGGTATTGGAATTTTCTCCTAGTGAGCACCTTCGTCATAATATCTGCATCTTGATCCACTGTAGGAATGTACTCAAGCAACATGATCTTTTGCTACACACAATCTCTTATATGATGATGCCAGATATCAATATTTTTATATCTATCATGAAACAGAGGATTAAATGAGAGTTTAATGCAACTCTAATTATTACAATGTATCACTGTACGATCTAAATGTGACCTGAAAAAACCAACCAGGATCTTCCTCATACAAATAGCCTCACATGCAGCTTGACTTGCTACCATGTATTCTTCTTACGCTGAACTCAGTGCCATGGATCTTTGTTTCCTGCTGTACCAAGAAATTGTTGTAGATCTGATACTAAAAACCCCTCCTGATTTGCTATTTCTTTCTGTTGGGCTTTCTACCTAATCTGCATCCGTGAAGCCATGCAACTTCACATCATCCGCATTTTTGTACCATAAACCATACTCAGATGTGCCCCTGATATATCTCAAGACATGCTTGCCTATCTTCCAAAAGAGCTTGGTAGGCTTAACCATCACTTGTGAAATATTCTTCACCACATAGCATATGTTTGGTCTTGTATTAACTAAATGCATGAGAAAATCCACCAATTGTCGATAAACAGTGGCATATACTACCTCTACCAATGTAGCATCCTCTTTACTTGAATTTCCCTGAAGAGGAGAGTCGATAGGCTTGTAGCCTTGCGTGTGAAACTTCTCCAGTATCTCTCAGGCATACTTGCCTTGAGACACAAACAGTTCACCTTCCCACTACCATATTTCCAATCCAAGGAAATAATGAAGAAGGCCAAAATCCTTCATCTCAAACTCCTTTGCATGATTTTCCTTGCATGATTGTATCAACTAATCATCACCCGTTAGTATTAAATAATTATGATAAAGAAAAGTGATTAAAAGCTTACCCTCCACCACAATTTGGTATAGCTTTGCACTCGTCTCACTCTTGGTGAAGCCAAGTCTAGTGAAATAGTTGTTGATGCAAGTGTACCAAGCACGAGGTGCTTGTTTCAACCCATAGAGATTTCTTTTGAGCCTGCACACATGCAACTTGCTACTGAAATTCTAAAATCCTTCAGGCTACTCAATGTACACCTCTTCCTCAATGATCCCATTAAGGAACGCAGTCTTCACATCCATCTGACGAATGTGCCAACCCATCTGCACTAAGAGAGCAAGGATGGTCCGTATGGAAGAATACTATGTGACAGGTGAAAAGTATTATTCATAGTCAGTCCCCTCAATATGTGAGAAGCCCTAGGAAAAAAATCTTTCCTTATACATCTCGACGCTCCCATTAGCAGCTTGCTTTACCTTTTAGATCCATCTTGATCCTACAATGAATTTACCCACTGACCGTGGAACAATCTCGGAACCACTGTTTCTGACAATGGAGTAATACTCCTCCACCATGTCATCTACCCATATGGGCTCTTGCAATGCTTCTTTAAAAGAAGATGGATTTTTCATGATACACTTGCTCATAAGATCGATGTATCCAATAAATCGGTCAGGTGACTGTCTTTGTCTCCATTGTTATGTAGGGTCTCCTATATTCCGTCCGAAATCAAGCTTCAGTCTATCGGCTTCTGTGGTACAATTTCTGCCTTGTCTGATGTTTGGTTCTGCATGAGTGGACTCCTCCACTCCATGAATCTCCTCCTATGGGTGATCCACATCTAGAGGCTCATCTTTGGGAACAAGTAGTTCCTTCACTGCATCCAAGTCTAGTTCCCTTTCAAGCATAGCTCGTGCAACACCTAAGATCATTATGTTCTTCCTATCAGCGACCCCATTCTACTATGGGTTATGAGGCGCTATGAGTTCTCTTCAAATTCCTTCTTTACTACATAGGTATTTGAATTTGACCAAGATGTATTCACCACCATTATCGCTCCATAGAGCTTTCACTTGCTTCCCCGACTCCTTCTCCACCAATGCTTTAAACTCATAGAACTTTGAGAATGTTTCTCTCTTCTTCTGCGTAAATAATATCCAGCATCTACGAGAATATTCATCAACAAATATAACATAATATCTATGTTTTTTTGTTGAAGCAACCAACAAAGGTCCACACACGTCTGTGTGAATTCTCTCCAGGATCACCGAAGCACGGTTCTCCTTCTCATGAAAGTTGGTCTTGACAAAGTTACCCATAGTAAATCTCTTACACTAATATGACTGGGCAAGAGTACTCTTGGAAATTCTAGTAGAAATATGCTGCAAAATCCTTAAAGTGCTATGGTGTAGATGGCCCAATCTCCTGTGCCATAATTCACCTTCATCCCAGTTCACCACTTCTTTTTCTTTCCCTCCATTGCAGCATAACCATCTACCTCTAGCTTGTAGATATTATTAACTTGAATCCCTATCTTCTTGGTTTTATCTATTGTTTTATGTCGAATGAAGGCTTTTCCCTCACTGAAAACAACATCATAACCTTTGTCTTCGAACATTGTGACTAAGACCAAGTTCTTCTTCAGACCTAGAATATGCATAACATCCTTCAACAAGAATGGATTAACAGACTGCCTCTTATAGGTAATGGTCCCAATTCTACTCACACTGTATCAACCCTCGTCACCCATCTCTATATGCATTTGAAGGTCCTTCTCCTCCAAATCACTAAACAACTCCTTGTCTCTTGTCATACGGAAATATGTACCACTATCAAGAAACCATACCGATCCCATATAGCTTGAAACCAAGCATGCGATCAAAGAGAAATAAAGTTAAAATTGTGAGGCTAAGGCCTTTCTATCTGCAGCTCCAACAACTTTCTTTTTCTTCTTATTTTGTGGGAAGTTAGTGGCGAAATGCCCATGTTCGTCACATTGAAAACACTTCACCTTGGAAAAATCCTGCTTCTTTCCTTTAGCTTCAGATTTTGAAGGAAATTTCTTCCCCTTCCCTTTCCTTTCTTTGGAAGCCAAAGCAAAATTCTCTTCATCTTCATTCTTCAATGAAGAGACATCCCTAGTACCTCGCCTTATCTCCTCCTACAGAAGATCCGACCAAAGTCGCTCCCATCCCAGCAGTTTCCCCCATCCATTGACAGAGTCTTTGTAGCTATGCCAACTCATCAAAAGCCCAAGGAAAGCCAAGCTCAGCAATTCTCCATCATCAACAGTAATCCCCACGCTTCCCATTTCATCCCTACAATGGAAAAACTTCGTGAGATATTTTGGAATACTGTCGCCCTTCTCCATTTTTATTTTTCTGAGCTTGTCTTTAAGTGCCAACTTCGTCTGGTCACTTTTTCTTTGGAAAAAATATATCAAAGCATTCCACATTAAGAATGGAGTGGCTTTCCTATGAAGGCTGGACACAATATGTATCTTCACACCTTCCAACATAATTCTTCTTGTCTTTGTTGTCTTCTTTTGCCATGCATCAAGTAATGCAGCATCACTAGATCTCGGCTTAGGATCATCGCTAACGATGAACTCCTTCATTCCATTATCCTCCAGCACCACCTCAATCCTATCCTTCGAGGATATGTAATTCAAGCTCCGATCAAGGGAATAATCCAATCGCAACCTATTCAAAGACATTTCAATGTATACTCAACTTCTGCACCAAGAATCGTCTGTGGAAAATTTGAATTGTCCACCAGCACAAACTCAACAATTCTTCATAATTGCAATATTCAAGAATTAACATCGTTTCGATACCATGTAGAAATTAGTATACACTAAGCATGCATACATCCAGATTCCCCTGATCTCACAATATTTAACTTCCTACAAAATACAAAATCATTCCATTGTTAATATTTTGCGTAAAATTAATTGCAAACACACGTGAAGCATAAATAAAAACAATCGCACATAACATAGTTGTTTAACGGGAAAACCTAAAGCTAAAAACCCAAATTATCATATATTATGGATCATGGAGACCATTTAACAATCTCATACAAAGATTAGTACATCAATCTCTCAATACAATCAATTGTCACACACTAACATATAAGAAATCTACAAATCCATGCACCGATATTTTCCCTTCTGCTAGCCTACCTCCACTACGCAATCCCTCCTAAATAATAGCTCTGAATTAATTTGAATTACCCTTTCCTTGACTAAAAAATCATCATTGGAAACTCCAATGTGTGTGTGGTGCACTCAATGCATCATTATAGTCACAAGAGATAGTCCATATCGCCCTTTCACCTATCTCTCCATTGGGTCTCGACTAGAACTCACATGCACTGTAGTTAACTACTGTATTGTTCAGTTGATTAATGAGTTATTATTTGTGAATTAATTAACTAATTAATTCACTCCACTCTCACTAGTGTATCATTCAATTAGACTAGATACAACTAGCTCAACTGAGTCTAACTTAGCTAAACTGAATACAACTCCATGAACTACTCTTCCAACTGTGTCATAACTTTTCCACTTCAGTTTTAACTAATTCCTCCATGCATGAACCACCAGTAAACCCTAGGAATTATGTAATTCCTTTAGTACGCTGATTTTCCAAATCCATGCACTAAAATTAAGTTCTCCAAGAGAATAAGTTGTTGTTTATTGTTAGATTATTATTAAGAGCTAATAATAATCGACACTTCTATTTTTAGATTGACGATCTATAAATAGACTTCGCCCAATATTCTAAAAATATTATTTCATCTATTTTTTCAACTTGACGAACCATCCACAAATAACATCCTGTAGCTTCTGAAATATGATCACCATGTCTAAAATAGACATAGTCTAAAAATAGACTTGCACTAAAAATAGCCTGTGGGCCCACTTAGTTAAGGCGACTCTTTTCACTAAGCTCATCATCTTGTCTACTGAGCATAATTGTGCAATTACGCCTCGTTGTTATTTCTTCAGAAGTTTTTTCATGACATTAGAGCTTAGTATATTTCTCGACTTCTCTCTGATACCCCATAATTCAACTTCCTTTCGTTATGTAAAAAATTCAAGAAAAGTTCTTGCAAATTAAAAGCTACCATCCCCAAATATTGTAACCATTGTACTCCTAGTAAAACATCAATGCCTCCCATTGGAATGGAAATCATTGGACTATTCAATAAATATTCCCCATAGTTAGCTTCATATTATGGCATTTTCTAGAGCAATTTATAGTTCCTCCATTTGAAACCATAACTTGACATTCTGGTGTTGGGTATAGGAAACAATTCAATTCCTTGGCTACCTTACAATAAATAAAATTATGGGTACTACCCGAATCAATCAACACTATTACCTTTTTCTTCTTGATATGTACTTCTATCTAGAGAGTTTGAGGAGTGGTAATTCTTGCCAATCCATTACATGATATGGTCAGCCTCATTTCTTCCTCCTCTACGGTTGGTTCCTGGTGTATATCCTCTTCTTTTGAAGATTCTTGTTCATTTTCTTCTTCCTCTTCACAATCTATGTAAAATAATTTCTTCTCAGCACACTTATGATTTTTACTGTATTTTCTATCACAACTGTAGCAAAGCCCTTTTTCTCCTTTTTCTTCCAATTGCTGTGGTGTCAACCTTGTAGGTTGTGGAAGTCTAGGAGTAGCAACACTTCCATCTTTATATATGTGAGTGGTAGGCTTCCTTGTCACCATAAGTTTACATTCAATTTTTCATGCCAACCTGAATTCCTTTACCAATGAATCAGGTTCCCATACATGAAATTCATGCTTTATGTTATCCTTTAATGTCCCTATGAAGACATCAATCCTGTGTTCCTCTGGAATATGAGTTACCCTTTTATTCAATTTTTGGAAGTCCTCAATGTGCTCCACCACTGAACCCTTTTATATGAGATTTTTCAATTGGCTAAAGAAGGCGTTGCTTTTTGTATCCTCATAATGTCCTATCACTTCCTCCATAAAAATTTACCAAGTGACAATGTTTTTTACGATAGCAAAGTCATCGATACCATACAAATGTATTTTGTTCTAAATGTAAAGTTGCAATGCGTACCTTTTGTTTCTTTTGCACATTATTGAGGTCAAAATATTTCTCCATCTATAGTATCCATGTTACAGGATCCTTGCCATCAAAATTCCTCATATCCATCTTTCGAATATGGTGGTTCTTCCATCCAACATTAGAGTTTATGAAATTGTGATTAAAATTTATTTTGTTCTCATCATGAGTTTCCGCTACTATATTTTCGCCATTAGGAAACATTTTTTGTATCGACTTTTTCAAACCTTCCATGTCTGCTTTTAGATCATTCTTCATGTTTTTCATGTTTTCTTTCATTTTTTCATCGATCTTATCTTTCATGTCATCCATCTTATCTTCCATGTAATCCATCTTAGCTTCCATGCCAGCTTTCGTTCCATCCATCTTATTTTTTGTTTCTCTTTGCGAGAGCGAAATTTGGTGCACTTGCTCTTGTAATTTTGATATGTCATGTCGTATTTCTTCATCTTCATGAGTCATAGTAGAGACTTATGAAGGCTCAATGGGTGTGGAATTATTTTTAGGTGGAATTTTAGAGCTAAATACTGATATCTATGCTACAATATAGCCTTGGAATCAATTCAAACTAATCTTTCACACAAGACTTATGCAATTCGAAAAACAATACACACCTTTTTATTACTTTTGAGGAGCTTAATATTGAAACTAAATTATCTCTGTGATTTAGGATCTTCAATATCTAAAATTTGGCCCTATAGTACCCCTCTGAATATTCTTTCCAATGCCATAGGTCTGACCTGATTTGTATTCTTGAAAAAAAAGTTATACCCAATCTCCCACAATGACATAATTATGGACTAGTTCAACAAAGCATACTTGTACGACATGTCACGTGTCACTATAACCTCCTTCACCTTTGAAATTGATATAAAGGAAACTTCAATCCATGTAATTGTGACCAATTTTTACAGAATTACAATCTGATCCTTCGAGAGAGAGTTATGACGATTTTCCCACGGTCACCTCTTTGAGATGAAATTGAGGAGCCTGAAAAAAACTCTAACTTCCACAGAGGATATGTTCGAAAATATTGTGAATCAAGATCTGAAAATTTTCCATGAAATTCCTCAGGATTTCGGCTTCACTCGGTAAATATTTCAGCTTCTGAACTCTCGGCGAAAAATATTTATAGTGAAAATTCCACGATGACTTTTTTAGGTTAAATTCAGGATCCTACAAAAAGCCCTAACTTCCACCAATCATATCTTTGAAACTATTCGGAACCAAGATCTAAAAAATTTCCAAGATGTTCCTGAGGGTTTCTTCTTCATGCTCCAAACATTTCTTCTTTTTAACCTTTTTGTAAAAAAAATTATATTAAAAAAGCCACGATGACCTGTTTGGAGTAGTGAAACCCTAGAATCCAAAGCTCTGATACCAAATGTTATGAAACCAACTCCAAAAATAGAATAAAAGAGAGATCAATGTCTTAGAAATCAGCCACTTCAAGGGGTAAACCTCTAATACATTACATAAATGAAAAATTCTTAGATGCTACAAATGACCAAAACCTCCTTCTATATATAGGAGTCCATGGGGCCACAGTATAATACTATCCAACCTAACAATAGTAATGTAAAGGCACAATAATAACAATATTCGCATTATAGGGGTACAACAATACCAATAAGGGGGATACACTAATAAAAATAAGGGACTAAACTAGTAATATAGGGACCTAACAAATGTAGTGCCAACAACAACATATATCTATATAAAATTATTTTGCACTATCACTGATCTCCATAAATTGTTCGAAATTCATTAAAATGTCACATCAAAAGCTATAAATCTAACCATTGTGATTATTGAGACAATTTCACCCCTAGAGCATTGGTTGCATAACTGTAATGGTGTCTAGAATAAAGCTAGTAATCAACAGGTATCCTTCTATCATAATAACAAATGCACTTCCAAAAATAATATCATAGCACTAACCTTGATGAGGGTGAAATCTTGATAGTTTTACTTTTGGAAAAAGAACGAAGAAATCTAGTGCATTCTATAATTCCTTCTAACAAAAATACAAGAACATTTCCAACAATAATGTTGCATTGCAAAAAAAATCTAATAAATGCAAGATCTATTTATATCACAAACACAAACACATTTCAACAATAACATTCGAAGGTGAAGGAAATTTAACACATTATAACCTTCCTTATGGCATAGCAACAAAAGTATTTCTAATAAGAACATTACATTATGAAGGAAATATAATGTGGGATAGCTTTCCTTCTATCACAAGTAGAAGCCCATTTCAAACAATGACATTGCACTTCAAATGAAAGCTAACAATCAATATCGTTCCTTCTAGTACAAACATAAGCATATTGCTAGAAGCAATGTTACATGGTAGATAAATCTAGCACGTGCTAGATTTCCTTCTAGCACAAACACAAGCATATTTCCAACAACAATATTCTAAGGTGAACAAAATCCACCACATGTTAGATCTCCTTCTAGCACGTGTTAGATTTCCTTCTAGCACAAACACAAGCACATTTCCAACCATAATATTCTAAGGCGAACAAAATCCACCACATGATAAATCTCCTTCTAGCGTAAATATAAGCGTGTTACTCACAAAAAAATTGCAAAGTAAAAGAAATATTACACATTCTAGAGTTCCTTCTAGCACAAACACAATCACATTTCCATAAACGACATTGCAGGGTGGAAGATATCTAACCTATTCTTGACTTACTTCTAACACATTTCCAACAATAAAATTATAGGGAAAATGAAATCCAATGCATGATATCATTCCTTCTAGCACAAATAGAAGTACATTTCCAACAATATTGCATTGCAAAATAAATCCAATGCAGCTTATATTTCATTCTAGCTCAAATATAAGCACGTTTCCAACAACAATATTGCATTGTGAAACAAATGTATTGCATACTTGATTTTATTCTAGCACAAACACAAGCATGTTGCTAACACCAGTTTTGCATTACAAAATAAATTTAGTGCATGCTAGAATTCCTACTACCATACACCAACATATTGGCATCATCAATATTGTAGGGTAAAAGAAATCTATATCATGCTAGATTTTATTCTATCACAAACATAAGCATATTTCAATCACAATATTTCAAGGTGAATTAGATCTAACATGATATTTGTACTTATATCTCAAACACAAACATGTCACCAATAACAACATTTCAAGGTGAATTAAATCTAGCACATGCTAGATTTCCTTCTCCCGTAAACACAAGCACATAAATTTGACAGCAAAAAACACCTCATGCAAGACAAAAGAAATCAGGTGTGTGGTATATTTCCTTCTAACACAAACACAAACACATAACATTGTAGCATTTAAGAATCTAGCGCATGCTAGATTTTGTTATAGCATGAGCACAAACATATTACAAAAAACATTCTAGGGCAAAAAAAATATAGCACATGCTAGATTTCATTTTATCACATTTCCAATAACATCATTATGGTGAAGGAAACATGACGCATACTAGATTTCCTTCTAACACAAACAATTGAATTTCCAAAAACAACATTGCAATGTGAAATAAATCTAGTGCACACTAGATTTCCTTCTAACGCATATACAACCACATTGTCAATAAACTCACAGAAGGGTGAAAGAAAGATAATGTATGCTAGATTTCCTTCTAGCACAAGCAAAAACATCGCAACATTTCTAGATAAAATAAATCTAGCACATGGTAGATGTACTTCTAGCACACAAAAAAAAAATCATATTTTCAACAACCATTGTAGTAAAAAATAAATATAGTGCATGCTAGATTTATTTCAAGCCAAAATTGAAGCATGTTGCCAACAAAAATATTTCAAGTTGAAGAAAATCTAACACGTGCTAGCTTTACGCATATCACAGACACAAACACAGAGCAACATTATAGGGTGAAAGAAATATAGTGTGTTAGATTTTCTCCCATCATAAATAAAACATATTGCCAACAACAAAAATGCAAGGAAAAAGGTATCTAGAACAACTACTATAACAAACACAAGCACATTTCCAATAACAACATCACAAGGTAAAAGGAATTTAATGCATGTTAGCTTTACATGTAGCACAAATACAAGCATACTATGAACAACAACATTTCATGCCAAAGGAAACCTAGTGCATGCTATATTTCCTTCTAACACAAACACAAGCGCATTGCCAAGGTGAAGGAAATCTAACACTTGCTAGATTTCCTTCTATAATAAACAACCAAATTGACAACAACAATATTGTAGAGCAAAATAAATATAGCACAACTTCTAGCCCAAACACAAGCACATTTCCACATTGCCAAGGTGAAGGATATCTAACACGTGCTAGATTTCATCCTATCATAAACAACCAAATAGACAACAACAATATTGCAGAGTAAAAGAAATCTAACATGTGCTAGTTTTACACATAGCACAAACATAAGCACACAACAACATTGTAGGGTTAAAGAAATTTAGCGTGTTAGATTTTCTTCCAATGTAATCAAAAGGATATTGCCAACAACAACATTCCATGGAAAAAGATATCTAGAACAACTTCTATCACAAACACAAGAACATTTCTAATAAAAGCATCACAGGGTAAAAAAAATTTAATCCATGTTAGCTTTACATGTAGCAAAAATGAAAGCATACTACCAACAACAACATTTCATGTAGAAAGAAACCTAGCGCATGTTATATTTCCTTATAAGGCAAACACAAACACATTTCCAAGGTGAAGGAAATCTAACACGTGCTAGATTTATGGATACCACAAACATAACTACAAAAAAATATTGTGGGGTCAAAGAAATCCCGTGTGTTAGATTTGCTTCCAACATAAACAAAATCATATTACCAACAACAACATTGCATGGAAAAAGATATCTAGAACAACTTCTATCACAAACACAAGCACATTTCCAATAACGACATCGCAAGATAAAAGAAATTTAATGCATGTTAGCTTTACATGTAGCACAAATACAAGCATACTACCAACAACAACATTTCATGCCAAAAGAAAACTAGCGCGTGTTATATTTCCTTCTAACACAAACACAAACACATTTCCAAGGTGCAGGAATCTAACACGTGCTAGATTTCATTCTATAATGAACAACCAAATTAACAACAACAATATTGTAGAGAAAAATAAATCTAGCATAACTTCTAGCCCAAACACAAGCACATTTACAATAACATTGCCAAGGTGAAGGAAATATAACATGTTCTAGATTTCCTTCTATCATAAACAACCAAATAGACAACCACAATATTGTAGAGAAAAATAAATCTAGCATAGTTTCCAGCCCAAACACAACCATATTTCCAATAACAACATTGTGAGGTGAAAGAAATTTAACGAGTGTTAGCTTTACATGTACCACAAATACAAGCATACTACCAACAAGCACATTTACAAGGTGAAGGAAATCTAACACATGCTAGATTTCATTCTATAATGAACAACCAAATTGACAACAACAATATTGTAGAGAAAAATAAGTCTAGTGCAACTTCTAGCCCAAACACAAGCACATTTCCAATAACAGTTCCAAGATGAAGGAAATATAACACTTTCTAGATTTCCTTCTACCATAAAAAACCAAATAGACAACAACAATATTGCAGAGAAAAGGAAATCTAGCATAGTTTCTAGCCCAAAAAAAACCATATTTCCAGTAACAATATTGGAAGGTGAAAGATATTTAACAAGTGTTAGCTTTATATGTAGCACAAATACAAGCATACTACCAACTACAACATTGCATGCCAAAAGAAATCTAGTGCGTGCTATATTTCATTTTAACACAAACATAAGCACATTGCTAGTAAGAACATTCCAATGTGAATAAACTCTAACACATGTTAGATTTCCTTCTATCATAAACAACCAGATTACCAACAATAACATTGCATTGTGAAAGTTACTTCTAGCATGTCAATAAAAATATTGTAAGTTGTGCTAGAGTTGGAAATATTGAGAGGGGGGTTGAATCAATATTTCTTTACAATTGTTATACTATGACAGTTAAAATCACCAGTTAAACCAAAACACAATATGTGTAACAAGAAAATAATTTTATTAATGGATTTGAGGACTCTAAAAACCCAAGCTCCAACTTGTACAACAAATTATTTAACTCCTTCAAGGCTTCAACCCTGAATGAGTACTCTAATATCCAACTACAAATCATAGATCCAACCTTGTATGACGACTCCAATTCTCTAGGGATCCAACCCTCTCAGTTTGCTTCAATCCCTAAAGGTGACTTCAATACTGCATCAAGCCTCCATAAAAACCTTCAAACACTTCTAAAAAATGTATCCAAGATAGGTCTTCGAAGTGCTCTCAAATATACCTCTATAAGAACTTCATGTCTGCTTTACCAAAACTTTTATGGATGCACCAACAAAACATTTTTTCAAGTGTTGATATTCAAGTATTCTCCAACAATGACTACTCCAGCAAAACAAGTCTTTAAGTGCTAGTCTTCAACTATACTTTAAGGGTGATTGCTTCAACAAAACAAATCTTCAAATGTTGTTCTTCAACTCTGCTTCAAGAGTGACTATTGTTTGAAAAAAGGCTTGAACGAAGCTCAATTAATTTCATCATGAATACACTATAATATCAACTCAAAAGATGCTAAAAGTATGTTATCGTTTTATCATTCAATGAAGGTGTCTCCTAGGCTCTTCATGTGTGCTTTAAAGAATGTCCTTCAATATGCAAGGATTACTTTACTTTAGTTTCAAATCTGACTTGATATGTTGATCAAGCCTCTGAAGGTGTAATATTCCTAATGGAAAAAATAATAGTGATAATAAAAGCATGCAATAAACCCAACACAATTAATTTTCAGCAAACACCCATTAAACAGAAATGCTCCAAACACACCAAAATGGGCAAATTTGATTATAAGATATTGTTGGAGTAAAATATAAACTCTAATATTCAACTACAAATCCAAGATCCAACCTAGTCTCTCACAAGGGTCCAACCTTGTATGAGGACTCCAATCGTCATATATTAATCCAGGCTCCAACCTAGTTTCTCACAAGGCTCCAACCTTTTATGAAGACTCCAATCCTCTAGGGATCCAACCCTCCTAGTTTGCTTCAATCCGTTAATATTACTTCAATACCGCTTCAAGCCTCCATAAAAATCTTCAAATACTTCTAAAAGTGTGTCCAAGATAGGTCTACAAAGTGCTCTTAAATGTCCCTCTACAAAAACTTCAAGTTTGCTTTAGGAAAACTTTTATGGTTGCACCAACAAAACATGTATTTAAGTGTTGATCTTCAACTATGATCCAAGGATGACTGTTCCAAAAAAACAAGTCTTTAAGTGTTGATCTTCAACTATACTCCAAGGATTATTGCTTCAACAAAACAAGTCTTCAAGTGTTGGTCTTCAACCATTCAAGAGTGATTGTTGTTTCAACAAAGGCTTGAAGAATGCTCAATTAATGTCATCATGAATGCACTCTATTGTCAACTCAAAATATGCTCAAAGTATGTTATCATTTTATCATTTTATGAAGGTGTCTCTTAAGCTATTTGATGAAGGTGTCTTTTAGGCTCTTTCATGAAGGTGTCTCTTAGCCACAATCACTGCTGAGCCATTTTATTAATATGTTGGGAAAGAGTAAAAATGAGGTGCTGAAAATATTGCACATGGGCTTGCTCAAAGCAGGTTGAAGGACAACTCAAACCCAAACAAAAACTCCAGTCGGAAACTACTCTACATGGTTCAATGACTATGTTGTTCTGCCTAGAAATGTTTCTTCTAGCTGACTTCAGGATACTAGTTGTCCTACCTCCCATGCTTGGAAAATTCTAGGAATTTGGGAAGGTGATCCTTGCCCAAAACCCAAAAAAACCTAGAAAATGTTTCCTCTGATTCCAACCTTCAAAACTTGACCCTTTTTCCCCTAGCACATCTAAATGCTAGCTGAGTAGGGGCTGCATAAATGAGATTATCTTTTGCTGAGAAAATTTTGGGATTTTAACCACAGACTCTACTCAAGAAACCCAGAAATAGTTCATCCAAATTTTGACTTCAGAAAATTGCCCCTATTAGGGTTGGCTCACCCAACAGCTGGGAAATTCCAAATCCTGGTTGGAACCACTAGTATATGTCTCCAAAATTTTGCCTAAATCCTTGGTAAGAGGTGGCTAGCCTCCCCTCCAAATACTTTAGCTGAACTCCTCTTCTCTCCCACACTTTTGGCACTTCCTGTCCACTGTACTACAGAGTCTTTACTACCTCTACGCAGTCCTGAAGGGACTACGCTCTCTGTTGCTTTTACGTAGTACTGGAGGGACTACACACTCTTGCTACTACTGGTATTTCAATCCCTCATCAAAAGGTGGAACTCCTCTCCTGAGATGGCAGTCGAAGTCTCACGAGGATGAGGTTGGGATCTCCACTCGGAGAATAGCTCTGCAAACTTGGCTAAACAACTCAAGCGTGCTCCAGTCAAAATGACAAGAATAAATTTATTGAATGAATGGATGATTTCTATGGCTGCCCTCATCCCCTTCTTATTCTTTTTAAACCCTAATAATCCGTTGCATCCACATGAGCTATGATTTCCACTCGGCCCCTTGGGCTCCACATAAGCTATGCTGTCCACTTGGCCTCTTGGACCCACATCAGTTGCTTTATTCACTTTAACTCGAAGAAAGTGGTTTTATTCTAAATTTTAGGTTTATTGGTCCCTTGACCCCTTTATTCTCCCGTTGTACTTTAGAAAATCAAAATTAGCAAACTTTAATATTCTAATTAGTTGTCTGCTAATTAGGAATATTACATTTCTCCCTGCCAAAACATCGCTTGTCATCAAGCAATGCCTGAACAAGCCTCATCTCTAGTTGAATCTCCCCAACTATCACTGCAAAATGTGCCTAGTTCCGAGATGTGCCACTAAATATTCCCTATCCTCTGCATCGCTCTATCCTCTGCATCACTCTAATATGAATGGATCCCTCAATGCCAGGTCCCCAACCCATCATGCCCAATATGAAGCTACACCTGGTCCACTCACCATCCAAGTAGTCCATCCTAAGCACTCCAAGAGTAAACCCTTGATGATACCACCTAATCCCTACAGAGGTAGCATCTCAGTCACATGAGCTCCTCTTGCTATGATCCCGCTGACCAACCTGCAATACTAATGAAGTCCCCCACTCCATTAGTTACTCGCTAAATCCCAACGGGAGATCTACATTATCCCCCCATATAGTATGTAGCTCACCCTTAAATTTTATCAAGTTGTGTAGACATGTAATGCTCGAGTCCCCTGCTAGTCTCGTAGAGGTGTCACCATGTTGATGCTACACTACTCTGACTATGAGATACCCCCAATCAAGTACAGAATCTATCCCTTTCTCTTGGGGCCTTGTGGAAAAAATATGTGTAGGCTAAGCTCATCATGGCCGAGCATCGCCATGATTTTGATATCTACCCGTCCACTATTGATCATGACCAGAGTAACAACATGATAATTCTGCCTCACCATGTAGTGGAAATCTCAGTGCTCCCCCACATGTCAAACCCAAAGTGGACTAGATCATCTTCTTTTGTGTCCTTGTTCATCACAAAGTGGATTGATCCATCTACCCAACAGATCACTGGATCCCCCAACCATACTGGGATCTCCCAACTGCAACTCCTCTTGGGATGTCGCTGCATAGCGCTGCTACCTAATAGAACCCATCTAACCATTAGCTCTCACCCCTATATGTATCCCATGGGTCGACTCCACGTATCAAGAGTATGTCCCATGCATTCAAACCAAACCTACTCTTTCCAGACCTTGTAGTAAAATTTGTTGTCCCAGCTCCTGATGGTACATCTGGACATTGCTCAGAGTCTGGGTACCCTCTTCTATATGAATTCTACCATCCACCGTCCCTGAAATGTGAGCCTAGGGGTGGATCATATGCGACCAGGGAAATCAATCACGTCATCCCTAAGCCGATATCTGTCAACTCGTACACCTACCAAGTGTCTCAATTCAAGAAACTCCTTCTAGATCATGACACACGGTATCTCATCTGACTACCTAGGGAGAGCCTCCCATGCCCTACTGCCTGATTGGAGGGTGTCAAGGGGTAACAACCAAACACTTCATGTCCAAAAACCACATTGGAGAATGAGGGGTGGGTATGTACCAAAGAGTGTGATCAAGGGTATACCTGAATTATCAAGAGTAATCTTCCGGACAACACTCCCTCTACCTCGGATCTACAGATAACACCGTCGTAGCCATGTATCTAGTAAACATGGGGTCTCCAAATGCTCAACAATATCCTCATCAATCCTAGGTGAGATGCATCCCACGGTACACCTAATTCCCCTGTCCATAAGTTACCTTGAAGGCAACACTCCAAGTGCCTAATGCGTTGTATCATGGGTTTGCATACGACCAAGTGTCTACCCACTCCTCATGATGCAAATGTATCTTGCAACATGCCCTTGTACACCACTAGATATTGTTGACTATGGTTATAACATCATGTACCGTCATGTATCCCTCATGTGTCACTCCACTTGTCACTCCCCACATGTACCCAACACGTTGTGAGGCACTCCTACTCCACAACATAGTCTAACATACTACATTATACGCCCATGCATCTCCATGCTCCTCTGTAGGCCACTGCTCCTTGCTGCATAGCCTTTCACACGCCTGGATGTTATGGTCTAACATCGGGTTTGTACGAATTAGTCTACATCCCTCTACATAACACTAGACCCCATGACATGACTCTATGTAGTTCTCCATATCGGTGACTACTACCATGCCACCCTGTAACATATAGTATCTAGCATGGCCAAAATATCTACCATTTTGCTAGTAAACCCTCCATGAGGTGGGCCCATTGGCCATTGGATATCACTACAAGACACCATTAGAAATTGGCCATTGGATATCTCTGCAAGACACCATTATAAATTCTAACAACTTGTGTTTGCTTATAATGGGTTTAATACTACTAATATATAGCATATATTCAGTAAATGAAAAATATTTAAGTAGTCTGCTTTACTCTTATCTTGAAGATTTGTAATTGGTAGCATATTAGTCTATATGTAGTATATTACAGACAAAAATTACGTATTGAGCCCTCTATATTTATGATTTTTAGTTGATATGATATTATTTTATACCACTCCAAATATCACTTTTGTTACCTGCAGATTGTTAAAGGTAAAATTAGAAAATAAACATGCCACGCCACCACACTCTCATAAGTTTTCATTCTAACCAAGGCTTATGATGGGAAATTTGAAATATTGGTTCGAAATTTTGTTAGATGTCTCCAAAATGCTTCCAAAATCCATGGTAAGAGGTGGTTATCGTCCCCTCCAAATATTTTGGTTGAACTCCTCTTCTCTCCCACACTTCTGACACTTCCTCTCCACTTTACTGTGCAATCACTGTGTAGTTTCTGCTGCTTCTACATAGTCCTGAAGGGACTAGACTATGTGTTGCCTTTATGTAGTCCTAAAGGGGCTACGCACTCCTACTACTACTGGTGTTTCAATCCCTCACCAAAGGGTGCAAATTCTCTCCCGAGTGGGCACTTGAAGTTCCCTAGGGATGAGGTTGGGTTCTCTGCTCAGAGACACCTGTGTGCTAAACAACACTGCAGACTTGGCTGAAAAATTCAAGTGTGCTCTAGTAAAAATTACAAGAAGGAATTTGTTGAATGAATGAATGATCTCTATGGCCAACCTCATCCACTTTTTATTCTTGTGAAACCCTTACAATCCTTGAAACATTAATAATCCCTTTGGTCCACATGAGCTACGTTGTCCACTTGGCCCCTTGGGCTCCACATAAGTTGCATTGTCCACTTGGCCTCTTGGACCCACATGAGATGTGTTGTCCACTTTAATTGTAAAAAAGTATTTTATTCTTAATGTTGGGTTTATGGGTCCCTTGACCCCTTTATTCTCCCACTGAAATTTAGAAAACAAAAATTGGCAAAATTTAATATTCTAATTAGCTGTCTGCTAGTTAGGAATGTTAGACTCGTCCGACCACCAATAAAGTTGACGTGTAGGTTAGCATAACCATTTTCATGCTTTACTGATTAAAATCTCCTTGGGTGCATCCCCTAATTTTTTTTTTTAGGACATGGTATCAAACTTCCTTTGTCTCTAAAAACAAGATGTGTTCCATTACCATAACCTTGTCACTTGTATTTATGATGAGGTTCTTGTTTATAGTTTTTCATTTTTTTCCATCATACTTGTTTGAGAGAATTAAAGTTTTATGAACCTATTCAGGGAACTGCATATCATTTCACATCATAACTTTGAATACATTGTAGAATAATGGTAGACTTTCTTATATCTATTTTTCATTGACTTTGGATTTTTCCATTGGCTTTGATGGTGATTATGGGATGGTGAATAAACTAACACTAATTCTCTTTCTTGGTATTCTCCATTGATTATTTTACATGTCTATATGTCTCTTTACACTTGGTTGAATGCAAGAGTAAATTGTCCATGACCAATACAAAACCCATAATCCTTGAGATTGTCTTCACATGTGATCTCCCATTTGATGAATTTCTGAAGTATAGGACAAAAGGAAAAGGTTTGAGTAAACCTACAAGTTGGAGTGTTACCACCATCATTGTCTCATTGAATTTGTCCTCTTGATAATATTTTTCGAAACCATATACCCATTTTATTTTGGAGGCACTGATGCCACCTTACAACCACAATAAAATGCCAATAGGAAGCTATTTAATTTTTTTTCTACGAGTCTGAAAATTTCAGCAATCTATCAATACGTCCTAGAGAGTCTAGTAATGTCTTTGTTTGGATGTCTAAACTAGACTTAAAATTGTTTCTATAAATCTGCATATTACATCCATATACCCAATATGTACACTTCCTTCATAATAGCTACCCTAGTTCCATGGCATGTGGCTTGGAATATTCCCTTTTCCCCCACTCTGTTCCATCATCATGTCACACGACACCTGCCATTTGATTGATGTAGTTGTACCATGGACCTGTCACCCCCTTAGAGGTTGAAGCCACTTAATAGGGTCATTTCTTACCCTCTCTTGTTGAGCTTGGTAACACTTTTACATTTTAAATCCCATTTGGACTACGAACTATCCACCTTTTCCCCTAGTTAGTAAGCTTATTTACTTAATTAGACTAATGGATTGTTGGAAGGTGAGGAGGAATAATGTAATTTCTTTGTGAATTCTATGGAACAAAGAAAATTCTGATCCATTTTACTCTAATCAACTTATGATCCACACAAATAATGTCATTTTCTTTGTTTCATATAACTGAAAAAAAAAGGTACATAGTGTTGACTTTGTTCCATATTATTTTCCTTAGGCATACACTAGGTGTAGACTTTGAGATTCCTAGATACAAAGGAAAAATTTAGGTGTTAAGGTTACAATTGAAGTGTTGGAGGAGTAATATCATTTCAGCCAGAGAAGAGACAAGGAGAAAATATGCTCGTTGTAGAATGACAAAGTTGACACGTGTTGTAGAGTGCATAGGCCTGGATACCATAGAGATAGGTAATTCAAAACTATGCACACATAGATAAATGGTTGCAAATAGAGGTAAGGTAATTTTAGAACTACAAAAAAATGTTACCACAAAGAGGTGATGCAATGTAGAATGATGAGCATGGAATGCTAGATCTAACAAGGCATATCTGATAGGCTCTATATGATGCTAAAGGCAATGGAGACTGCTACAAAGTCATAGGAAATTGCCACAGTTACAAAGTCATGGTTCCAATACCACTATTGGGCTCACGATAATGTAAGAGATGTTTAGGATAAACATGAGGTTGCATAATATTAACCATATATACATATAAAGACAATTGCATGTGACATTTGGATTATCCTTCGAAGGTCCCTTGGGATTGATTCAAAGTGATGGTTCATGTTCCTCAACACAAACCCTAACAGATTAGGTGTCCAAAAAATATAAATAAATAAATAAATAAACCAAATAAAATATAATTAACTACATATGTACATAATCCAACCTGAATTCAATAAATCATTGAATTTTTATCTTTATTTTATCTCTTGAAATTTGCTATTTTTAGGAACATTCATTTTTTCCCATGATGCGTGATTTATCTTTAGTGATAAGGAGTATGAAGGATGAGGTTTCCATGATAAATATTAATCTAATTGCTATTTTCCATCTTGTTAATTAAATTTTGTGTGGTTTTGACCAATTGGATTTCCTCCACATATACAAAGAACGCGACATGATCACTGATATATTATGAAAGGAGGGTTTACTTCTCCCAATAAGTTCATACTAGTTGATTTCTTACAGGGGTGGTACAAAGTTCATACATTTTATATTCTAGATGTTCCTTTAATGTCTTGACATTTATTCTTCTCAAACAATGAATAAACTTTTTTGCAGTTGATATCTAAAATAAGCTTTTATTTGTTGTTTTATGTAAATATAATTTCTTTTTAAAAAAATTATCACATTGGTAATCCAACACATCAATTGTAATCTTAAACCCTATTTTTTCCCTTTATATCTAGGAATCTCAAATTCTACACCTAGGGTATGCCTAAGGAAACGATTATGGAGCAAAGTCTACACTAATGTACTTTCTTTGACAATTCTATGGAACAAAGAAAATTATCTGCTTTGGATGGCTCAGAAGGTGGATTAGATTAAGATGGATTAGATTATTCCACGGAAAAGAAAAAATTACATGCTTTTCATGGCTCAGAAGCTGATTAGAGTAATATGGATCAGATGTTGGCTTCTGCTTGGTTGTTTAGTTTCCTTGCAGCAATTTTTTTCATGCGTTGAGAATGCATCCACCAATATAGACCATAGTAGTAAGTGTATTTTTGAGCATAGTAATGAGGCTCACTTGTTTAATTTGGACTCTTATAAAACTTTGCATAACTCATAAAATGAGTTTTTTTAACTTGTGTGTGAGCCAAACTTGCTTCCTATGTGTCTAACTCATTAGCAGTAAATTTCACTTGCAAGCACTTGTTACTAGTTAGCCTGAACACTGACTGGAAAGTAATTGCTAAGTTTTTTTTTAATTTTTCATTGAGATTGACTCGTGTGTCTGATGAAATACATGTTTGGTTCATGCCATTATAAAAATAAAATAGGAAATACCCATTCTTCTCATATTTTTGGTAGGATCTTCTGCAGGTTGTCTTTTGTGTTTCTTTCCAGTGACTTGTAAAACTATGAAAGAGGAGCAGAGAAAGAATTGTTTTAAGGAAAACAATGGCATATTCAAAATTTATACAAGGTTTACCATGGAAGCCAAAAATGGTAAAACCAGCTAAACAGAAAACACACTTGCTTGGATAGGAAAAGTACCTAACTAGAAGGAGCACTAGACACTTGGAGGAGGAAATTTGATCTCTGGAGTTCAAGACCATGCGATATGATGTACATGGTGTATGGGTGAGCCCTTGCTTGGTCCATGATGGAAATGCAAATGGTGTATGGGTGAGCCCTTACTCTTGATTTTTTAGACCTCAACTCCATGCTTAAGTGGATTTATTATTTGGAGCACTTGAGACATTGTGAAAACATGTTTCTTCTATGGCTTGTGACCTTGTGACAACATATACAAGTTCTTCTATGGCTTGAGTGATTTTTTTGGAAAATATCTGAGTTTATTTGTGGCTTGATCCAAGTTCAGTGGTGACTAGACCGAAGTGTTGTCACTCGATCTAGGTCTGTTGTATATATATCAGAGATCATTGAAGACTAGACGAAAGTCCCGTGACAGTTGATCAAAGTCTGTAGCATAGGTAGAAACCTGTGGTCTTGTACTAATTTTGTCGTATTGGTCCAAGATCTATACCATCTATCCAAGGTATGTCAAGGAGGTCTGAAACATATATTTATCTCTTATCTCAATTTTTATCATCATATCAGTCCAATATCTATTCTTTGTTTTATGTCTGAGCTTAAGAAAAGGTGTACTCAATCTTGTTTTCTTGTGGCATGATGAGAGGATCAACCTTTCCTTGGTGATATTTGTTGGAAATTCAGTTATGAATATAAAGAACCTGTGGAAGCCTTCATGGGTCAGTAAAGTCCTTTCCTTGATGTATTTTTGAAGAATCAATTCAAATTCTTAAATAAAAATGTAATCTTCTTTAAAATTTGAATATTCATGATCTTTTTTTGTATGTGAAATTGTGCAACCACAAACAAGACAACTAGTTCATTCTTTGGCACCACCTACACATGAAAATAATCCAAAAAATTACATATTCAATGCTAATTGGATAAAAATGTCACGACCATTCAGAAATTTTACCCACCTTGCCTTAGCAGCCATTTCTGAGCATGATGCCATCTCCAGTATCTAACGTTTTGCACTACAATTCCCATACACTTTGCTATAAACTCCACCCATAATAACCCCTGCTCTTGAAAAATATGAAACCTTTCAATTTAAGTTGCAGTTTCAATGTTTCTTGAAAAAGTGTTGAAAGAAAGAAAATATTATAATAATTTTCAATTGTAGCCAAAACCAGTTAACGTGAATAATTAAGTAGAAGTAAATGATTGAGCCTCAAAGTTTTCCCAGTGATCACAAGTTCTAAATTTTTTTTATGTAGCTAGATATCTTGGTATTGGACCTTGTACCAACTAAATATTTGTAAATAAGAAAAGAATACAACAAATTTCTACACTCATAATAGGAAATAAGAAATAGAAATCACCAGTGTTTAAGATATGAAGAAAAAACAAATTAAGAATTTGACAATTTTGATGCAAATTAATTTGGATAACACAACCTGTATCCAGGTTGCTCTACTAATGGACCAACAAGAATAACAACTGGTTACGCAGATGGCTTCATGGATGGGAGTTAACCCATGTCCAATCTTTTAGATAAAGTTTTGGGTGAATAAACAAGTGATTTCTTGACTTGGATGAACATTTAAGGCGATGTTCAATGATAGTTGTGTAAGTAAGTTTACAACCAAAATACCATTTTGTGCAGTTCACTTTGAAATGTAAGTGATAATGAACCAGTAGAGTGGCCACCAAGAATAGGTCCCAGAGATAGCGGATGGAAAAGATATTGTAATCAGCTACAAGTTTGTGTTGAACGAGGTGATAAACAAAGATTTTACATCATTTCTACAACATCATTAGAAAATAAAGTTTCAGTCTCTCCATTACCAACTGTTCATTTCTATGCGTGCACTGCAAATCTAACAAGCATTGGAATTGGAATTGGTTATAGTGGAAGTTGTGACCAAAAGGTTGAATATAGGTTAACGATTTTTTTATTTTATTTTTGGAGGGGTTAAGGGGGTGTTCCCTATACACTTTAGGGTTCCTGGAATTGCAATGATTAGCAAACGAAATCTGTGATATTATTACTTATCAAACAAGAATATTCCATAACTATTCCATTCTCATGGCTTGATTATAATTTACATCTATTATAAGAAATGATAATTTCCAAAAAAAATCCAAAAGAAAAAATCTAGTTTTAAATGTAGCTCTCTAAAACATAGGAAAAAATAACTTTAAACATAAGACTTTGAATTATTTTGAAATACATAAAACATGTTGAGTTAAAAACAAATATCCACATATTACAATAGAGAGAGAGCTAGGTCTGAGACCTTGAGTTACCTTTGATATTGCATCAAGAGCATCTTCCATATGATTAAAGTCATTGCTATTAAAGCATTGAACGAGTTCCTACAGTAATTATGGCCAACTACGCACCTGTACTTGCTTAACTATAACATTGACAAGAGTTCCTATTGTTGAATGGAGGTGTCTATTTGGTGCCCCAAACAAGATAGACACTATAATTTGATATATTGTTGATAAAATGTGATCATTAGATGAAAATTTGTCCTCAACTTACTTTTCAAAAGCAATCCTGCTCCCTTTCATACTTCAACAGATTTTCCCTGTCCATGTAACATATTCACACATATCAAGTTATAAAGTAGATCCATCAAAAAATGAGACCAAGTAAAATAAAGTGATCAAGCTCTAAATACAAACCCATAGATGCCCCACGTCTCACCAAAAAAAATGTAGGTCAATTATTATTAGGAAGAATTCATCAAAATTATCTAAAGGTACATTGCTAGCTTTTGAACATTGACTGTGACCTAATATAACTTTGTTCTCATAAATTTGGAGCTCTAAAATTCTCTTATATTTGTTCTAATAATGTGTTCTTTCTAATGCAGGTGTGTCTATTAATCTTCCTATATATAAGTATGCAGTAGACTCATACTGAATCAATTATTGTAATTATAATTTTGACTTTTTCACATAAATAGTAAGATAGAACACACAACAACAAGCGATTCTTGTAGCTTCGAATTTTGAAGTCACCCACAATTATTGCAGTATGAATGTGTTAATATGACCAATAAATGGATACATGGAATATGTTATCACACTATATATAAGTATGCAGTAGACTCATACTGAATCAATTAATGTAGTTATAATTTGGACTTTTTCACATAAATAGCAAGAGAGAACCCACAACAACAAGTGATTCTTGTAGCTTCGAATTATGAATTCACCCACCAATATTGCAGTATCAATGTGTTAATATGACCAATAAATGGATACATGCAATATTCTATCACATATAGGTAGTTGACAAATATTATTATTACCTTTTTACACGTTGCTACATCATGAAATATCACTAAGGACTATGAGAAATTCTTGTAGCAATTGCATTGTTATAACATGTTGTCATATCCTCTATTTAAATTCTTGTATAAATAATTCCACTATAAGATTTTGGGTAAACAATGTGAGTTGTTTTATTACTACTACAAACTAAAGGAATGAAACCCATTATGTTGTAAAATTTAAGGTTATAAGAATCCAATGTTGACAGTGATCCAAGGTAATAGAACGGATATTTCCTCTTTTTTAGTTTGGCTGCACTGAAGGAAGTAAGTTTAGAGTATATTATAGTTTGAAATATACTCTTCAAGGACTATTATTACCATCCTTAAGCATATTGGCATTTCACCATGGACATATGAACCTTGTCACCCTAATGACGTATGAGGGTTAGTTTGCATACTCCAGTTATATTTATTAGACATATTTTCATGGAAAATGTACCTTAAATTCCAAATGTCATCATATTTTAGCTTATGGAACCCCATTTTCTAGGGTATGACCTATATGGTGACTACTTCTCAATGGTTGGTGCTATGATATCTAGAAAAATATGATTAAATGCAAATTTTATGTGCATGTTTTTTGTATTGATTAATGAATTTTGAGCACTAGCGTTACCATGATGGCCTTTAGAGTTAACATGATAGCATTTAGCATTACGATGACACATTAGTGTTGATATTCGATGTGCATATCAAGTATTTATAGATAGTATGTAGTGTAAGCCTACTAAAGTTGTGTGAATGTTCCACATATTGATGGTCTGATTATTATTTTCCTCATTTCCATATGGTTCCAACATGATTATATTTACATTGGAAAGTTTACATATGGTAGAGATCATTGTCTTCATTGTATTTCTCCTTGCTTGGTCATATATACATACAGTCATTTCTTGATGCATGTAGACTTCATACTCTTTGAGCTTATCAACCGTAGTAAACTCCTTTAATAAATTTTCTGGACATTAGGACAACAAGCAGAACATTGACTAAAATTGAAATTTGCAGCCTTTTCCATTAACCTCGATGCCTTAATGTCACCTTTCAACCACACTGATATTTCATGTAAAGCATGTTTTAAATTTATTTCACAAATCTGGAAGACACCTAAAAAACTCTTACTTCCTAACTGTCTCATACTCTGATAATTTTCCTTTCTGCATATTATGCTTAACTACATGTATATAAATTTACTAAAGAAGTTGCATCACAACATCTTCTAGCAGAATATCTATACATATCTTGGTTCTCTACTTTATGCTGGATTTTATCCCTGGATTCAATATATATGTATATCTAACTGTACTACTTATCTTTGAAAGCGTTTTGTTACAAGTGAATTAAGATAAAAGGAATTAACATATACATGTTGAAATTTGAAAAGGCACAAAATCAAACTCTAATTCGTCCCATTTTATGCCTCTAAATCAAGACCTAGGAAATTTTAGCAGAAAATTTACCATACAGACCTGGCACCTAAGTCATCAGAAGTCCTTCATGTGAAAGTTTATTGCAGTAATTCCTATAATTAAACAATGAAATTAAAATGTAGTTCCCTACCTATTGAGTGGATTTAGCAGCCTCTGGAGCATGGATCCTCATTCCTACATGTTTGATTCCACATCCATTTCCTCAGCATTTGATGTCTTTGGTTTGGGACTCATACAAGCTCGGGTCCAGGCCAATCCCAAGGCCATTTTGGGTCTTTGGATTTTTTAGGGACAACTTGATCATCATAATCCATTTTTTCCAGAGCATCTCGCTCATGACCTCCTATGGTATTACCACATTTTATTTCCCTATTGTAATCAACACTTCTTTCTTTCTTTTATATGTATTTTCTTCGTTTACTTTGTGGTCAGAAAGCCACCTATGGTCTTCAGTTGTGGGGTCAGAAAGGCAGTTGTAGTAGTCAATTGTGCAACCATTGTCGCACATGCCTTTTGCTTCATCTTCCTTCATTTAACCCTAAACATGCAACCTCATTATGCCAGTTTAGAATTATTTTTAAGTTGAAAAGAGATATGGAGGGCTTAGGATGGGATGGGCTATCGCCCAAAGTGTGGGAATCCAACTTCTTGAATTCGACCAAAATTATGATATGATCCCCGTTACGGCATGGCAACGCCCTTCCTCCTTCCTTGGAAAAGGAAAAACCATGCAACGCGAGGGAAATAAACGATGGAAATTAAAATATACAAGATGTGACAAGAGACGTTGACTGTGTGATCTTGTTATTGAAAACCTTGCAAATTCTATGGTCACTCTATTTTTCCTGTTGCATAGTTGGCGATTCCTTCTCCACAAGTGTGCACATCAGCTTCGAACCTGTTTGTGCTAGAGTGCCCAATGACATGAAAAAATTAATTGCTCAATGCTAATCCACCCTGCTAGTAACTACCACTTCGATCAAACCAGTGCCCTCCTCCATCATAACCAAAAACGAAGGAACAGAAGGGCATGAACAAAAGGAACTTATCTTTTTGGTGTTTTGAAAGACAGAAATCCTATGAAACCTAGAAGGTCACTTAAGTGAAACGTGAATCTATCTTTCAATGTGAATTAGATTCATGTGTGTTTTTCTTGAAGGTATTTTTTAATATAAATCATTATTAATCATATAAAAATTGTTTGAGTTCTCTTTGTCACATTCTTTTAGGGGCTTTTGGTTGGTTTTCTTAATTATGATATTTTTGTAGTAAAAAAAATGGAGTGAAGTAGCAATGTTATGGATTGATGATTATTTTAAATGAAATATTTAATTTAGTACGAATAATTAATTTATGGAGATTTCCTATAATTTTCAATAGAGGGATTCAATATGGGAAAGGTGATAATTTGGCTCCCATGTGATTTAGAAAATTGATATCTTTTTTTCCATAAATGTTAGAGGTGGAAAAATATATGAGAGGAAAAATATGTAATCCTAGATTCTCTTAAGGAGGAAGGGTTAAAAAAATTCATATTTTACTTGCTAAGAGGTCAACACTATGTTCATGGTCACATATTTATGGACAAAAATATATCAATTAGTTCCTCTTATAAAAAAAATATAAATTTCAAATGCATTATTCTCATCTAATCAATCTTTACAATAGTGATGGATTTACTCATAATTTATCTTCTCATCATCATATACTAACACCTTGATGAACATTAGAAAGTAGGCATAAACTAGTCCTTCCAAAAAATTATGGTGAAAATCACACAAAAGGTTTGATTTTCATCCCTACCATGGACACCTTAAAATATGAATTTCCCTACAATAAATGGTTTATCTAAATTAAAACATAGGATTTTAACTCCATGAAGATTCATTGAAGAAGTATGCTCTACCTGTTACACATTATTTTGTCACCATGACATTTTGAAGTCTATATGGGTTCATCAATACCTATATAATACTCCCTTAGAAGTCCACAACCCTAAATTTCCTGAACCAAGTCCTCAATTTGGAGAAAAACCTGTAAAAATCATAAAAATTCTTGTAGTACACTTTTCCTTAGTCTTACCTGTGGCACCGCACTCTTTTGCTCCAGAAATTGCGAAGCCGGCCACATGTTTTCTTCATTAAAATTGCAGACCCCTGTAAAAGGTAAAATAAAGGCGAAAGTAAATTCTAGAAGCCTAGCTGGTCAAATATTCTCGCAGCTAGAAGCTTCCAGAATGTGTTATCCAGTCGAAGCTTCACTCCCTCCATTATCATGAACATTCATCCCTTCATTAAAGGATCTTATTCCTTAGATTTTGGAACTTAATCCCTTGATAAGGGGACTCTGTCCCTTCCATTTTCGAGCTGTAACCACTTTCCTTCTCCTATAAATTGAAGCTTTGGTTTAGTCTCAAGGGTACATGCTCACATATGTAAAACTTCTCTATGTATTTTTTATACACTTAGTACTTTATTTGTACTTGGTAACTACCATAGAGAAGGGAATTTCTGAAGAAACATACTCTTTGCTAACTACAAGAATGATTACATAATCGTAGTTAGGCTGGTTCAAAGAGTGGAAAGTTGTTAGACTTTAAGGAAACTTTTGTTTCGGACCCCCAGAAGGACTTGTACGACATCAAGGTGAACACGGTTGTAAGATTCCTTCTTTTACTTAAGGATAGTACAATTGGATCCTGTTTTCTCAATAAGTTGTTAATATGTTTATTTGCATGACTTATTTCTTAAACTCCTTGATCATTAACATATATTCGTGATTTTTGAATTACTATATGTTACAGGTGCTTCTAATATTCTTCTATGTCTTTGTTTGCAGATCCAAAGAAGTGACTTTTTGGAGCAACAGGAAAGAAGAAATAAACTAGCATTAGACCACAGGTAGGTCCTCTCTTCATCATAGAACATTCTTAATCATATGTAGTCTAGAGAAAATAGTTTACAAGTTGTCCTATTTGTTTATAGCTATCCTTCTGATACTATGGAGATCTTTCTTTTCCGACAGAACAATTCATCCACCTAACACTACCCAACAATGTCATCAATCATTCTACTATCAAACTAAGTCTAGTAGTTGTAATTGTGTGGTATTTGGCTTACAGCATCACCTTTATCCTGAAATAAAATTTCTTAGACCTTAGTACCCCACTATGGCGAAGTACATTATATCCTCCTCTATCCACTTAGACAAGAACTCTTTAAATACTCAATTCACCATCACGCTTTGCAAAAATTTAATCTTTCTTGAGGTATAAATTGTACAGTACCATAGTCAAACAAATTCCTATAAGTAATTTTTCTTTCCCATTTTCCCTAAGAGCTAGTAAAATAGTTATTTTTCCTGAAGCACCCCTTCTAAATGTTATCTTCTAGATTTTCCAACCCATTTCCAAGCATAATTACCATCCCTATATAAGCTCACGGAAAATCTATGGTCTGGGTTAAAAGAATTCAAGTCACTTAGAACCATTTTGTAGCTTAAACCCCACACCCTCATTCATTAAACCTTAATTTAACTTATCTACCATGTTTCACATATTTTAGACAATTATTTCCTATTATTGTATGTTCGCTCTATGAGAAACTCAAGGTTAATGGGATGTTTCCAAATATGGTCTATTCTTGTCTAATGTCCTAACATATTCCATATTTTAGGGGCAATAAGGTCCCATTTGACAAACATATAATAATTCCCATAAACTAAAGTAAAAAATGTTAAATATTTTAGGCAGGTCACATTCGTTATGAAATTATTGGTGTCCATTTAAACCACCGGAACTAACATCATTAAAATCAATTAAAAAACAAACATAGGTCACCCAAATATAGTGTTGTTTTTCCACGACACTAGAACTCTAGGTTAGGATTTGTTGTGCTATTCAACAACCCCCATTATTTTAGTATAATTACCTTAGTAAAATAATGGGAACCATTTTTAAAAATTTAGAGTAGAACAAATAAAACCTTTAAGAGATTAATTCAAATAGGAATATGAATGAAATGGGATAAAAAATTGAGTTTTATTTTAAAAGACACTTCAATGGAGAATGTTAAGTAAATCACAATATTACAGGAAAGACTTATGGATCTTAAAAATCCACTCAACACAAATTGCAATGCGAAATATGACAAAGCACTTCAATAAAGGAAAAAGGCATTTTTCTGAACAAAATTCCATGAGAGGAAAAGGGCATTTGTAGGTTAAGGAGTTTTAAGTAGTTACTTAGGGTATATTATCTAAGTTTATTCTTAAAAATTGAACTTAAAGCATTGTGGTTACAATTTATTACTACCTTGTTCTGTGAATTAGGATAAACTATGGGTCCTCTTTCAGTAGAGACTTGACCAACATTGGACGAACATATCTACTTCTGTAGTGAAGCACACAAAAGAATCTTTAATCCAAAACAATATACTCATAATGCATTAGGATTTATTGTTCAATGCATTTGTCTATGAAAATTATTTTCTTTTTATGCATTGTGGTAATTATAACTTTGAGCCCAATAACTAGCATGAGGTTAGGGGATATAAGCCCAACCATAGAAGAGGGGAAATTTTCTGATAAACTGGCTAGTATAGGAGGAAGACACATAGAGATCAAGTCAATTATGAATAACAGTTTTTAATTAGGACAATTATTAACTTAGTGAGAATCAATTAGATGATGTGGAATATGTGTGTGTTAATCCAATGCATCATGAGCACTAATAATTTTTTATTACTAGCATGATTGTTTATCATCATGGTCAAGTAGATATATATGCTTAAACACGAGCCTGGATCTCAACCCTAACCTATGAATTACAATGCATGTACTAAAACAACTTAGGTTTTAATACAAAACATGCTTGACTTAATTTTTGACCTTTCATTATTATATTTGTTTCCTTAACTACTAATATAGATAATATATAAATATAATTATTGGGCCTTGATTATTATTTAAGTGAAGGTGGCGATATTCACTCACCAAGGCTCTATTACCCTATTACAAGTTAGTTCTTGTAGCTCAAGGTGGATGTTTAGGGTTTTCCATTGTCTCGAAATAATAAATAGGCCTTCCAGCCTCATTGTAACACAATTCAGAGGCTTGTAACCATCACATCTCTTCTCATAGATAAGCTACTAGTGCCCTAGCTAGTTTATTTCCATTATGTCTGTAAGAAAATTTTAGTTCTTTGATATTAATGAAATGAAGTGTTATTTCCATTGCATCTTTGTATTTATGGTTATATCTGTATTTTTTTTCATTCTTGCATAAATTTGGATCAGCGGTATCAGAGCAGTCTGCTTTTTCTCGATCCTTCTTTGCATGTCCCCAACGAGGTCAAGGTATAAGGAGTTAGGGATCGATCTCCTTTTCACTGACTATACTGCTTTTCAATGAATATATGGAACAATCTAGCGATATTGGTAGGCACAGAGATGTAGTTGAGGAGGGGTGAACTCCATCACCAAATCCTTTGTTGTGTCTCTTCATGAATGCATCTATGAGCTATGTGATGAAATGTTTCTTATGTTTAAGTTAACACTACATGATACAATATGAAAATATGAAACTTATAAGACAAGCAAGAAAAATTAGAGGACACTTTGAGATTTGAGATCAAGCAACTTACAACGATAATTAGAGGATTTTATAACAACTAAATCATTTTCTTTATCAACTTTTAGAATGAGGATGTTGGGGTTGGAATTGAGCTGCCGAAGGGCTATAAATTCCTCTTTCGTAAGGTCGGGTTTGGGAAGCTTCGAGCTTTGAAGAATACATCCACATTACTTTTTCAATGAAAAAATTGATAAGGAACTAGCAATCTCCCCAGTTATATGCAACAACTCACAAGCCACATATATCAGGAACTAATAGTTTATCCTAGGACCGAGATGTTGAGAGACCACTGGAGCTAAATTTGAGATGATAGACTCCAATGGGATGCCTATCCTTACATCCTATTTAATATAATATGTGTTAGACTGTTGAATGTCTGGATATGGTATGAAATATTATACTATATTTCTTATTGATGAATTATCAGTCAAGATTATTAGAACTATAATGTTGCTCAATTGCACAGTTACTACCTATTTCATCGTGGAATAAGGGAAATAATTCTGATGGAGACTATGGTTCGTTAAGAAACACTCAGGACAAAATTTCTCTAGGTCATTACAATGGTATTAGAGTTGGCTCTCCTGCCAGTCTGGAGTGTGGTTGAAGATGGAAAAACTGGAAAATTGTGTTCGCAAGGAATATGTAAATTCATGGCAGAAGTTAGAAGAGTGGCAAGAGGAAACTATTAAAATATTGCAAGAATGGACCAAAATGGTGCTTACAAGATTAGAAATATTTAACAAAAGGGTTGTAGTATCTAAGGAAAATGAAAAATATCAATCCCTAGAACTTGATGATAAGAGCACACAATAGAAAGGAAGTATATGGAACATTTTTCTAGCTAGCTGCAAGAAATTTAGAGCAAATGATATTGAGAATAAGCCCAAGTCTGTAAAATAAAGGCATGCCCAGTGGTAACAATACTAAAGATAAAATAATTCGGATAAGTCGAAGGGAACAAGATGGACTTCTCAAGGAAAGGGACAATTGTTCTGATAGAAATATCATTCAAATTTTACATATGCTAAATACATATGCAGAGGATGAAAGTGTTCTTGATATGGGAGAAGGTAAAGACAATAGTACCCCCTCACATAGCGTGATGAAAAATCCTCCACCTAGAGGTTTTCCCCTTGAATATGACTCAACAAGAAAGGAAAGTTCCAATCTTTTGTTGTGGCTATACAAGAAGCAGATAAGTGCTTGCGAGGATCTAGCAAGAGAAGAAAGCAAGCATGCAGGTGATTTGAAAATATTTTCTTCAAACACTGAGTATGGAGTAGGGACAAAACATGGTTAAAAAGAATAATTCATAAAGGTGGTTGCTGATGATTTTGATGGTGCATGTGTTAAAATGTACAAGAACATTTTTGCAATATAAATTAAGAATTATAGAAACATGGAAGAAATTTCAAAACCACCTTCATTATTGAAAGATAATATGTCACAGAAACTAAATTGTCCAAATCGACAAATAAGAAGAGAAGGCAATAGGCATATATCTACTTGACGACCTTTCATCATTATCCCAACTTCATGTGGATCAAATTTTAATTTACATAGGGGTCCCAGTTACATGAAAAATGTGGAATAATTTTTTGTTGCTTTTGAATGTTAGAAGACTACAGAAATAGTAATGAGAAAATGGAGGGGAGAAAAATCACCCGTTTGTAGCCAATCTCTTGAGAAACAGGTAAGGTGAAAAGGGACAAGCAATAAAATAATGCTTACAAAATATGATGTGAAGCTGCTTGGGAAAACTGGAAAATTTATGGGATTAGATGAAGAAATACTTATGGTAGAGGAGGAATAATGCTCAGTGTCTACTTTCACTAGTTCTAAAGTACAAGCTTGTGAATTGATAAACGAAGTTGGTGGAAACATAGAATCTCTTCTTGAGAGTGTTGTTTATGAACTATAGTCCCAAAAGGATACTCAGTCGGATAGAAACTTGCAGAGAGCTATGTACAATCACAATCAACATAGTATTGTGCATTTTACTAATGATCTCCAACTAGATCAATAGAGGGAGTTAATATGGGAAAGGCGATAATTTGGTTCCCATGAGCTTTAGAAAATTGATACTTCTTTGTCCATAAATGGTAGAGGTGGAAAAATATCATTGGTTCTAAAGTTAAGTTCCTTCCAACATCACTATATCTTAAACCACAAGTTGTTTTTGACCTCATGGATATAATAGAAATTTGTTGGCCTATAGGATAGTCTTGTCATTATCAAGTGGGAAAAGGACAAAAGGATTATAGATTAGGAAGAACTAAGAAGGATCGAGCAGGATATCTCTCTCATGGTTGATGAACATGGAAGGGGTCACTCCTCGGCGGAACACAAAGCTTCTCTCACCCTTCTAGAAACCAAGAAAATTCAGCTACTTAGAATCAAGGCGAAAGCTTGGCGACTCAAGAGAAGAGCCATCTGGATCGAGGCAGGGGATAATAATACCAATTTTTTTCAGCAATGTGCCAAACGTAGAAAAATTATTAACACCATATGGTAACTTAATGATCAACATGGTAGGGTGGCCAAGTTTCATCAACAACTTTCGGATATAAGCATTCGACATTTCTCCCATGTTTATAGAGACCCTAGGGTTGCTAACATTGGTGAGGTGGTTAGTATAGAAAGACATATGCTCCGATTCGTGGAAGAGGATGATTTAGACTCACTCAATTCCCCTGTTACTCTTGTCGAGATTGAAGTTGTCCTAAAGTGGTTCAAAAAGGACAATAGTCCTTGACCAGATAGCTAGCCTATTGAATTCTACCTTTCCTTCTTTGAGCTCCAGTGTGGATTTTTTGTTGGGCATTGAAGATTACATAACCTTATGTAGAATGTATGATAGCTTCAACTCTACCTTAATTGCCCTCATCCCCTAGGTGGATAAACCTCTTTCCTTCAATGACTATCAATCTATCTCCCTATGTAACTACCTTACAAAATAACTGCTAATATTATTGCTAATCGCATCAAACCTATCTTATCTCGGCATATATCCAAGGAGTTGTTCACCTTCCTTCATAACACAAAAATACACGAGGCCATCGGCATAGCTCAAGAATCCCTTCACTTTATCAAAATCTATAACCTTGAATGCTCTATCATCAACATTTATTTGGCCAAAGCTTTTGACTATGCCTGCTGGACCTATCTCGAATTGATTTTTACTCACATTAGCTTTCCCCACTCTTTCATTCAATGTATTATGTACTGCATCACTAACACCTCTTTTAGTTTACTCATCAATGGGGTTGCTAAACCTTTCTTCCATGCAGGGCAAGGACTTCATAAAGGATGCCCTCTATCCCCTCTCCTCTTCCTACTCATAATGGATGACCTCATTACTCTCATTTCCTCTACTAGAAATGAAGGTCAGCTTCTCGGTGTCAAACACACTAACACTATGTACCTGATGCACTTGCTTTTTTTTGATGATGTGGTCATATTTCTAGATAGATCCTTGCGGGATTCCATTTTTTTCAACAAGATATTGTCTACTTTCTATACAACTACTATAATGATTCCCAATCATAGCAAATCCACCATTATGTTTTCAAATTTCTCCATCCAAGAGCGGTGGCATGCACTTCAACTATATCAATTTGAGCATAGGCAAATTGAAGAGGGCCTAAAATACTTGGTATTCAGACTCAAGACAAATGACTATAGAATTACTGATTGGAATTGGCTCATAGCTAAAATTGAGAGGAGAATCAACATTTGGCAACAAAAATGGATCTCTAGAGTGGGTCGACTTATCTTGATCAAATCTGTGTTGGAGGCGATACCAATATATTGGATGGCACTGGCCTAGATTCCTAAAGGTGTCATCGACAAAATAAAACAAATTTGTAGGTGTTTTCTCTAGCAAGGCAAGGAGGAAGGTCACACCTTTGCTCGGGTAATATGGGATAAAATCACCAAGCCCAAACATTGGGGGGTTTGGGGCCTCAAGGATCCGAATCTCTTCGCAAATGCACTGGCTGCCAAAATGGGTTGGCATCTCTTGACCTCCAATAGTCTGTGACGGGAAGACACCTAATCCAAATACATTGCTCCAGTCCCTACACTTGAATCGATTAGAAGTCCTCATCGCCCCCAAACTTGTTCATCTGTGTTTTGGTGCGCCATTATGAAATATATAGCCATCATCAAACAACATCTTGCCTACCGTATTGGTGTGGGCACATAGGTCTGAATTGTTTTGGATCCTTGTTCAGGTTGCAGTAGGGAACATCTGCTTCATAAGGACATCAAAATATTTTTATGCAAGATTGGGATCTCTCGGCTCAGTCAGGTTGCGGACATGGTTAACTCTAATTATATCATACAGGTGTGGAAAATACCAAATGACCTGAATATCCCTGAGTGCTAGTGGGGGGTTTGGAACAAATATATCAGGGCTCTCAAGACTTCTCATATCAGGAACTATGACACCGAGGATGAATTGATCTGGGCCATCGTTCCCAAAGGTAATTACACTCCCAAAGATGGCTATTATGCACTCACTAGCGGAATTCAACCCCTAGATTGGAGCTAGTGGTGGAAACCTCTTTGGAAGTTAAGAGCACCCCACAAAACACGTCTTTTTATGTGGTGCATTATTACTAATGTGTGCCAACATAGGACAATCTGGCTAAGAGATCTATACACGGCCCTCCTTAGTGTGCACTCTGTAAAGAACAGTTTGAATATATCTATCACCTCTTCCTCAACTTCCCTTCATCTCATAGTATATGGATGTTGATTACTGGGGAGAACTTGGCGTAAATCATCCATGGCAGGGGGGCACTGTCAACATGGCTTGGAAAAATTGGTGGCACTCTTGTACCTCGAACAAGGCCCGCAACTTGCCCCTCCTAATCTCTTTGGGCCTTTAGCTGTCTCAGAAAAATATCATATTCTAGAGCACTCTGATATCTCAAACCCCCATTGACAATTCCATTTTAGCCCTCTATCACTACATCCTTGAAGAGGCCTATAAAAAGGTAGAAAGGTTTATTGTGCTTAAAGTCATTGACAAAAATATCCCTTAGGCTTATTTTGATTGTGCAACTTGGATTGATGGTTGCAGTGGAGCGGAAATTCTATACCTTTATGACCATCACTTTTATCAAATCAAAATGGGTTTGGGCCCGGGAAAAATAACTACTCTAAGCACAACTCTCTCAAATTGCTCCTAATCTTTTCCTTAGAAAAAAGAAGCAACATGATACGTATGTTTGCGGACTCTAAGATCATTATTAACTGGTTCAATAAAATTGCTACATGTCATGTACACACTCTTATAAATTTTTTGGATGAAGTGCTTTCTCTTAAAAATAAATTTTATATCATTATTGTCCCTCACATTTATAGGCAAAGGAATCAGGATGTTGACCGCTTATCCAAATAAGCCACACACATAACATGGGGACAATGGAATATTATAGAATGCAGGGGGCGGATACATATCAACATTACCATTTCCCATTCATAGAGGATTCTAGGCCACCAGTGCCTCCTAAACAATCTATATAATCAGAGGCTTTATTTTTTTCTTTTTCCATTTTTTCCATACATACTTCTATAGTTTTTTTATGGTCATATGTCTATTTGGGCACGCACAATGCTTATTTTGTAAATAAGTTTTTTTGACTGTTGAACTATTATGTTTACAGAACTCTACCATATATTTTTTGATAGGTTAGAGAGCTTTTTTCAAGCAATCCACTGCAAATGAAACACATATTTTTGGTTACAATTAATGAAAATTATGACTTTTTCCTTGGAAAAAAAGGATAGTCTTGTCATGAAATAAGAAGGGTAGTTCTTGTTCCTTGATTAGGATTATTTGTAGATTTTGATGTGTTTTTAGTTCTACTTTACATTTATATAAAATAGCAATTATAGACTTAATTCCTTGTCATATTTTTTATTCTCTACTTCTACCAATATTTTGACTTCCCACAATTTTTTTGTATATTGGTGAATTTGTCCTGTTTATTATTGTTGGGATGTCCTTTTGCATAACTTGGTATTCCTCATAGCCCATGACTTACCATCATCATTGCTCATGTTTTAGAGGGTAGACATGGATAATGAGACCATTGGGAAACTATCCCTAAGGGGAAATTGAGCCACTTCTATAACCTCAAGAAACTACAATATTCTAGACAAATGGTTTGTGCCTTAAATTGCTAATCCCACCAAATGTAAATCCTTGTTGACGAAGTTGGTAGCCCCGAGTTTAAAGCTACAGGATGTCCAACATAGCTTATTTTTGTTGTTGGCGAAACTATCAAAGGTTGGATCTGATGTTGGGCCGAATATTTTGAGAAGCTTAATAAGGTTAATAGGCTTTTCATATCTCTTTTTTTTTCTAGAAAGGAAAATTTATCCTTTTCATTAAAAAAAAAAATCAGTATAGTCACTATAGAATTTTGTAAAAGGACTAGGAGGAACAAATATATTACCAGTACATGGAACAAACACATAAATACATTATACTTGAAAACTTATCTAGACAATAAGACTAGGAACTCAATCATTGACAATCAATATTCATAGAATGATTTACTCTTCACACTGAATGATAAAATAGAAAAATATGCAACTTACAAGACAAGTATGCAAAATTAGAGGACACTTTCAGATTTGAGATCACGCATCTTACAACGCTAATCAGAGGAATTCACAACAATTGACTCATTTTTTTTCTCAAATTTTAGAATGATAATGTTGGGTTTTGAATTGAGGTAGTAGAGGGCTATAAATTGCTCTTTGGTAAGGTTAGGTTTGGGGACCTTGGAGCTTCGAAGACTGTGTCCACATTGTTTTTTCAACAAAATTTTTGATAAGGAACTAGAAATCTGCCCAGATATATGTAACAACTCATAAGCCACATATATCAGGAAATAATAGTTTAGCCTAGGGTCAAGACGTCGAGAGACCACTAGAAATGGAGCCGAGATTCTAGACTCCAACGAGATGCCTATCCTTCCAGCCTTCGTATGATGGGCCACGTCTCTCGGGACATGAAATCCAGTGGATGGGATGGAAAACCACCATCCATACCACTTGAGTTAAGCACATGTTGACTAAATGCATCCACATTCTTGCCGAAGCTCTTTTCCAACATGGGAGGGAAGGTGGTGGGAGATGGATTCAATGGAACAAATAATATCCATAGGGAGTGGTTAAGAGAACAAGAGAAAAATTGAAATATTCTTCTAAAAGGTCTAAGGAAGGACCATTAAGATCAATATTAGAAATGTTTACTATTTTAACATTAAGAGAGGGTAGAGGATGAGAATAGCCTAAAAGGTCTGAAAGTGGGGTAAGAGAGGATATGGAAAAAGTATTATTACCACAAGAATTAATGTTTGGGTTATTATTACCATAGGAATTAATGCTATAATTAAATATCTATGAAGAATTGAAGTTAAAAGAGGGATGATATATGTAATTAAGAGAAAAAGGATTGGATTCAAGGGGAATTAAGGAGAACAAGATTAAAATTAGTTTTCAAATTAAAATTAGTTTTCAAATTAAAATTAGAAAATAGACATGAATTAGAATTTGTATTAAAACTAATATCAACCTAGATATTAGATTTGAAATTAAAAATTCTATAATTAAAGTATCATTAAAATAATTATTAAAATTCAAAATGCTGTCAATTAAATATCATTAGAATAATTATTAAAATTATTAAAAATAAGAATAAAAATACCATTAAAATAGTGAGAATAATATTTAAAATTGAGATTCAAAATATCATTGAAAATGTTTTTTTGAAATATAAACTCAAACTAGTTTAATAGTGAGAATAATCTTTAAAATGGAGATTCAAAATACCATTAGATTTGAAATATAAACTCAAACAAGTTTTAGAATGATTATTAATATTTAATTTAAAATTAAAACATGTTTTTAAATTAGAGCAAACTAGGGATGCTCACATTAGCGATGAAATTGGATTGATTGGATGTTTTAGAACGATTATTAATATTTAATTTGAAATTAAAACCTGTTTTTTAATTAGAGCAAGCCAAGGCTACCCGTATTAGCAACAAAATTGGATTGATTGGATGGATTTGAAGGAAGAGAAGGAAAGTCACAGGAAATAAGAAGAAGTATATCAATGGAGAGAGGGAAAGAAGCAATTGGTTCAAAGTGAGGATCAATGTAGGTTGAAGAGGGATGGACAACAATAAAGAATAATTGGTTTCTGAAGGGGATGGTGAAGTTGAAACAAGGGCTGAGGTGAATGTTGAAGCAATAGAATGGGGCATGAGGGTTAAAATTTATTAGCGTCTACTACCCTCCCAGTCATTTCCATACAAAACCACAACCTTTCATGTAAATTTTCCCCAATTTTTGTGTTCACGTTGAAGTTTCTTGGCCCAAAACAGCTTAAACGTCTATGGGGGTTTTGACGATTTAAAGCTATCATTCCTCGAATTTTGTTCATATCTGTATTGTTATTGGAAGACAATTGCATTTCATATCAATGTAATCCATTCACCCTTAAAATATTCCTCTTAGATTTTTTCTCTGTAAGGGCTTTAATTAAGATTTTATAGAAAGCAGACACTTATTTGATCCCTTTGTTTCCCAAATTTTCCTCTATAATGTATCTTTAAGTGGTTTTAGTGATATTTTGAAAAAAATGTAGAGATTCTCAAAGTTCATAGAGAAAGGTATATGCTCCATAAGAAAACTGTTATAGTGGCACTCGCAATGAGAATTGATCAATCATGTTGTACTCACCCGCGAGAATGCTTCAATTGAAATATGGAATGTTGCCCTTGGCTCCACAGGATAGCACAGTGAACTGGTATGAATGAATCTCTTATCATCATGTGAATTTGGAATTCTATATTTAATTTGAACTAGAATTATGAAATATAACTCGTCATGAGATGTACACAAATTGTTTTTCCTAAAAATTATTAACCCTTGTGACGAGTCCAATCCTGTAAATTTTCGATGCACTTGTGTTCTTAGCGCCATTTAATAACCAAGAAAGAATTTCCTTTTTTATATTGTAAGGTACTTTGAGAATCACATTACAAGTTAAGGGATTCACTGAAAAAATCATTCTTACTTTGGTTCATGGGCTAGGGCATTTCTGTCAAAATTTCCCAGGACTTGCATCTCAACCTTAGGCATCCCTTTTTTTTTTTAAATGATTATGCACATGAGGAAGATTACAATGTTAAGTCCCTATATTAATATTTTAGTCCCTTATTATGTTAGTGTAGCCCCCATTATTGTTATCATTATGCCCTTACATTATTATTTTTAGGTTAGCTAGGATTACACTGTCACCCCACTAGGATTACAGTGTGTCCCCATGGACTCCTATATATATATAAAGGAGGTTTTGTCATTTGTAGCATCCAAGAATTTTTCATTCCTGTAATGTATTGGAGGTTTCCCCCTTGAAGTGGCTAATTTCTAAGGCGTTGATATCTCTTTTCTTCTATTTTTTTAGTTGGTTTCACAACATTTGGTATCAAAGCTTTAGATTCTAGGGTTTCACTGCTCCAAACAGGTCATCGTGGAATTTTCACTATGACTTGTTTTCTAGGAAGGTTCAGAAGCTAAGATTTTTAGAGTGCGAAGCCGAAATCCTGAGGAACATCGTCGCAAAGTTTCAGAGCTTGGTGCCTAATATGTTCAGAGATATGATCTGTGGAAGTTAGGTCTATTTTAGGCTCCTGAATTTCATCTCAAAAGGTGGTCATGGGAAAAAAATCATAACTCTCTCTTTGAGCATCAAATCGAGATTCTGTAAAAGGTGGCCACAAGTACACAGACTTTAGTTTCCTTTCAATAAATTTTAGAGCCAAAGGAAAAAAAAAGTGACACGTGGCAAGCCGTACAATTTCACTTTACTGAACCAGTCCATAATTAGGTCATTGTGGAATATTCGACATAACTTTGACTTGAAGAATCCAAATTAGATCAGACTTGTGGCATTCAAAAGAATATTCAGAGGGCTACTTCAAGGAAAAATTTCAGTTATTGAAGATATGAAATCACACAGATAATTCAGTTTCAATATCTAGCTTCTCAAAAAAAAGAAAAAAGTGTGTATTTGGTTTTTAAAATTGCATAACGTTTGTTTGAAAAATAAGTTTGAAGTGATTCCAAGTGAAAATTTTAGAAATTTTTTCAGTATTGGATTCTATAATGCCTCAAAAAAATAATTCCATACCCATTAAGCCCTCAAAAATCTATACTATCACACATGAAGAGGAAGAATTGCAATATGAGATATCAAAATCATGGTACCAAGTGCAAAAAAATTCGATCTTATGAAGAGCAACCGAAGATGACATAGATGGTTTAGAAGAAAAAATGGAGGATAATTTGGATGGTTTTAACGATCGAATAATAGCTAATATGGATGATAAATTAGTGGAAGGTCACATCGAGCATCAACAAAAAGTTCTCCAACTCTCAAAGGATAACCTAACATTGGTGCAGAATCTAATGAAACAACAGGAAGGTCAACATCACATCGAAAGAAGTTCTGAAGAAATCATAGAAGCAATAGTATGATCAATTTCACAGTATCTTAGCAAGTGGAAGAACTTTCCTATAGAATATTCCACACATGAGGATGAGAATTTTATAGAGAAGCGTTAAGAAATAATCAAGCGTTGAGGACAACACTTGTTTCAGGGACAAGGGCATGTTAAGTCCCTATATTAATAGTGTAGTCCCTTATTATGTTAATGTAGCCGCCCTTATTGTTATTGTTGTACCCCTGTAACCCCCATATTGTTATTATTATGCCTTTACATTATTATTGTTAGGTCGGCTAGAATTACATTGTGGCCCCACTAGGATTACATTATGGCCCCATGGACTCCTATATATAGAAAGGAGGTTTTTTCATTTGTATCATCCAAGAATTGTTCATTCATGTAATGTATTGGAGGTTTCCCCTTTGAAGTGCCTTATTTCTAAGGCGTTGATATCTCTTTTCTTCTATTTTGGAGCTAGCTTCATAGCATACAACAACAATGGAACCGAACCCTAGTGCATGTGTTAATTATTTTTTGAATTCACTAGTTAACCAAAGCCCCCATTGGGAAAATCCATATTTTTGTATAACAATATCAAAACCTAACATAACCATAAAATATATCTTTCAACAGAACATCATCAAAACTAGCATAATCATAAAATATAAACAATTCATTATAAAAACCTGGCATAGTTTATTATGTTTATAATGTATTGAAATATTTAATTTAACTTTTAACGGAATTTTAGCTCAATAAGCCTATGATGAAAGTCTTAAAACTTGCATTCAGATACATTTAAACAAAAAAAGGAACAAGTTTTAACTTTAGAAGATGTTATGATACATTTTGGTTATAATTGTCTCACAAATTGGAGGCTTAATGCTAGAGCTCTGTCCATGGCGTGTAGTGAGAACCATGGCCACCGTCCAATAAACAGTATTGTAAATATAAATATTATAATTACAGTAATATATTTTCAATCAATAGATAAATAATGTAACTGTTTGCATAGCTGCGACATTTCTCTCACCCCACTGCAGTTTGGGGCATTCAAAGGTGGTAAGCTTCAACAATTTTGTATCTTCAAATCTTACTAGCTATTTTAACTCTGGGAATTTAATAATGTCCAATGTTTAGAGCATTTTGAGTTACCCCAACCCTTGTATGTTAATCAGCTTCTTCAATTCTCCCAGAAATAACATTTCCAAAGATACCAATGTTTCAAGACTTAGCAGCTCCTGCAATTTTCTAGACAAGGTTATTGTCAACGTTTGAAGCTTGGAAAATCCATAGATCCCTCCTATCTTCTCTAGTGATAAGAAAACTTTTCATTCAAGTTTTATTATTATTGTTCACAATGCTGGAATCTCCATTAGCCTAACACAATTTTTTATTTTGAGATATTTACATATATGAAGCATAGAACCCAACTTATGGATGAGTAACTGCTCGTGGTGGACTAGAAAGGGTAAGGTAGACTTTGTATATTTGCTATAGCAGGATTATAATTATAGAAAAATGGCTTCTGAAAATTGTGCTCATTTTTTATATTCTTTAAGACAACCATGCATCTAGAATAATGGTTCCAGCAATTTGGCATCCTAAAACTTAAAACTGGCCCCTTTTTCTTGCATTTTTATTATAACTATGCATCTAGCATAGTTTTTTTGTGTAGCAAAAAGGTGGGTATGTTACAGGTTCCTACAAAAGAGTAATCCACATTTTTGCTATCTAAAGCTAGTGTTAACCTTGGAGGCTCACCTTTATTACTCATTGATCTTACATTATTGCCTCATAAGTTTTCTAACATTCAAGTAATGATGAGATCCTTAATATTAATAGAGAGTCATGATCAAAATATGGCATGACTACTAACAGTTCAAAGATGTTTTCAACATGGCCGTCATTCTATGTTTTCCATAGGTCTGCCAGATTCTACTAGTAAGAACAATGATGGAATTGAGAAATTTATGGATGTAAATTTGTAGACCATTTCAAATTTTTTCACAACCTATCTGCTAGAAAATGGAATTGATGGAAACCTATGCTTCTTAACCTCTTAAGAAATTATGGTTAGAAGGGAAAAATATTTTAAGTCAAACAAGTTACAAATATAATAGTTAGACTAGTACATGGATAATAGGTACAAGAAGAATGGAAGAAATTCATGCTATTAGTAACATTAACCTACAATATAAGTGCTCCCTTGTTTATCACATCTCTAATATAATTATAGAAGAACAAAGGATGCATATTTAGTTGACATAGATAGGATTTAAGTTAAGTAACACGTTGGCTACCCTCATTTATTTACATCTCTATAGTAAACAGATGGTGTGCTTCCATCATAGAACATATGGAAACAAGCCTTGAAGTGCCAAAGCTCCTTCTATAGCTTACTGTTACATTTTCTTGCTAGAAATTTAATGCTTAGAACCATGGTCCCAATTTTCTATAGACTAGGACTACTTGCTAGGAAAATTACAAGTGGCTAGTTTTTTTCAAAGGTTAGGGCCTATTATGGCTAGTCAACCTGAATTAACGGTTCTCATACATACCAATGAAAATTTGCTTTAATACTTGATAGAGAGATTCTAAACATCATAGAATTTCAAATTTTTTTAATTAAATTTATTTCAAGGGATTTCACGAGGACTCATTTTAACTGCCAGTTGTATTTTAGCATCCTGAATGCATGGTTTTCCTCTTGTAGGAAAGTTGGAGATTATACATAATGAATTTGATTATTGGGCTTGTGCAAAAGAGAGTGATTTATATGATGTAGGAGCCATAGTTATACGATATTTGGTTCAAGTAATAGGTTTTATTGTGTTGTATTACCTTTTTGAAGTATATATTGAGGAATTATTGCAAGATACTTCTTAACATTGACTGACAAAGCATCCATCACTTATGTAATATCCCAAATGGGAAAATCATGAATATGGCTCATAATAATGGAAATAGCAGCAAGTATTAACACATTACATGTGAGCCAAATGATATATCCATGGTATTATGTATAACAACAATAAATAAGTACAAGATCTTGGGGATAAAGCCCCTCAAGATAGGCAAAGGAAACCTCTAATGCCAAAATGCAGCCAAAACATTCAATACACTACTACATAAAGCACTGAAGCAAGCACAAGGAATTTTAGTGACTAATACTATAGATGGAACATATATATAAATGGATCTGGTAAGATCATGGTCATACTAGTCCAAAAATGGAGATCTATGCTCCTCAACACTTTTCTAAGACAACCTACGATGGATTTCTATAAATACACTAAATATGAATGGTGGATCTAAAGCCCTAGGGTTGAAGATTCACTGCAGTTGAAGCACATAGAAGGAATTAGATGAATGTGATGTAGATCTGAAGAAACTCCTTCAAAAGGGCTCTCTCAATTAAGGGCTGATCCCTTCAATGGAAAGAAAACTACTGCTACTAAGGAAACTGCTATAACTGGAAACTGCTACTTCTAAGGAGAATAATGTTAGGATATTCCGACACATAGGAAATAGTTAAGAATAAATTAGTCTAGTGTAGAGTTAGGTAAAGTGTGTTTCTTTACCATGTACATTTGTAACTTATAATTTGACAGTCACGAGTTGTAGTGATCCGACGGTCATCTCTCACCTCAGTATTAACAACACTTGATCCATGGCTTAACACCCGATTGGTCTATGATATCTATTTAAAGAGCATGGAGGGTCATTTTTCCGATAACTGTTTATGAGAGAAACATATCTAACTTTTACTTTTATATTAATAAATTCCCTGAAGTGGCCGCGTTGGCTCAGGGCATGGACTGTTTCCCTCTTTGAGGGTTTTAACCACGTGATTATACAGGTGTACTAATTTGTGATATGTTTTTGAGCAGTGACCTTTGGTTCTTGATCTACGAAACTTACCCTGTAAATTTCTACATGGTATCAGAGCTATTTTGAGGGCCGCATCCATTGTTGATCAAAATCCAAAGCTGGTTTGACTGCATGTGAATGTCGATTTGTAGATCTACTATTTTTGAACATTTTTGGGATTGGAAAACTTCTCGTTTGTGTATAGAGCATATTTTACAATGAGAAACGCCTTATGTTTCATGCGAGAAGGTTTCCGACTGCCCAAGCTATGTCAGTTTAGATCTGGAGGTATAAAACATCTATTTTGCAATTATATTTGTTAATAGTTCTAATTATTCTGTTTTTTTTTTCTATTAAGGTTTTATTTATTTTCCAGATCTATACCCTCTTCTCTCTGTATGCTCTTTTCTGTGCGCTCTGTGTGATCTCGGGAAATCAGAAATAGGAAGAAGCATTTTTTTTGCTACATATGCTCTTTCCCCGTGTCTTTGTGCAATCTCGAGAAATCAGAAATAGTGAAAAAAGTGATAGTTTCCTATAAGGTGAACTGAAAATCTAACATTCTACCGTAAGGCTTTGTCTTTCATTTTTTTTTCTCATTTTTTGTATTTTTTTGTGTAGGAAAAGGCACGCACACCGAATAGTAAAAAAAAAAAAACCCTTCCTCCTTGCATACAATAATGTGATCCTTTTACTATGTCACTTGGTGAGGGGTTAGTTTATGAGAATAGAGGTCTTGGGTTCAAGTCTCCTTCTCAAGCTTCTTTTGTAAAAGTTTTTTGTTTAAAGGGGCAGATTTTTTTTTTAAAAAGCCGCACTTCATCTCGTTCCCATAACTATTCGGCATCTACAACTCAGATTGTTCGAAAGTCATAACTTCTTCATCCGAAAGCCGTTTTTCGAGTTGTTTTTTTTTAAACGACACAATTTTTCAAGATATTTCAATTGGATTAGTTAGTTTCAACTTTTCTGAGCTTCGGGTTTTAAAAAAAATGGAAAGTGCATGCCCGGTTATTCTTAACAGAACCAATTATTTCCAATGGCTACCTCACATGGTAGATATACTTAGAAGTAAAGGGATTTACAGAATAGCCACATGATAATAAACTAAACCTTCCGATGATGATAAAGTTGATAAATGGTAAAATAAACAAGATCAAGCATGAGGGTTGATACGAATGTCCATTGCTTAAAATATTTGATTTCACATCCTTGACATTGAGACCCGTGATGAGGCCTTGGAAAACCTAAATAATGTTTTTCACATTCAAAATAAAATCTGGGCCCACCAGCTTGAAAATGACTTGTTTAATTTGGACCCCAATAATTTCTCATCCATTGAAGAATTTTTTTCCAAATTTAAGACCCTCAGAACTCTTTTAGAAGGTTGTAAGATCAAAAAAGATGATGGTAGCCTCATATATCGCATTCTTTCTAAGATTGTTCATACATACTCTGTATTTGTTTCTGCCTTCCATTCCACTAGAGAAGCCATCATTTCTTCAGGAACCACCTACAAGAATCCCTCTTTTGATGCCTTTTGTGATTCTTTGATAAGAGAACAAGAAAAAATTTTACACATTGGTCTTATCACTACTGTAAATGCTTCTGTTTAGTCAATTTAGTGTCCTAAATTGTTAACATAAATTATTGACCAAGGCTAGTAAACTGATGAAGTGTAATGCATTGTATGTGCCTAAGTGTCCCTTTTTCTTACTTCATTTTTTTAATGTTTTGTTCATTTTTTGGGAGTTTTTGTATTTTGATCCTTACCATTCTATTCTAAAATATAAATATGAGATTAAATATATTTAAAAATGAAGGAAAAGGAAATGTTGTCAAATGCATTAAAGCAGAGTTTTATTTACATGTTTTTGGAGTCTATTTTCTAATTAAGAAATCATGAAAACTAGAAATCCTAATCCATGGATATTGCAGCTTAATTGAAGATTCAAGAAATGAAAACAACTAAAAAATCAAACATTACAACTGAATCTTATTCATTCAATCAAATTTTATTGGAATAGCTTTTGAAATAGATTAATTGTAGTGTAATGAGGATCTCCTATGACATAATATAAAGTGTTGAAACAATAACTAACTCAAAAACATTACAATTGAATCTTAGTCATTCAATCAAGGTTTATTGGAATAGATTTTGAAAGAGATTAATTGTAGTGTAATGAGAATCTCCTATGACATAAAATAAAGTGCTAAAATAATCAATAACTCAAAAACATTAAAACTGAATCTTATTCATTCAATCAAGGTTTATTGGAATAGCTTTTGAAAGAGATTAATTGTAGTGTAATGAGGATCTCCTATGACATAAAATAAATTGTTGAAACAATCATTGTACTTATAAGTCACTCGTTATTATTCAATAAACTGAACCCAAGGAAACAAAATCACTGTGAAATAAGAAAGCAATCTGGAAAGCAAGAAGTAAAGAAAGATACTAAAATAGAAATTAAAATGACTTAGCTAGAAAACACATGAAACCTCCTCGAATAGAAGGGGCCCTCTGCTACCAATTCGATGTAATCCTTTAGCTCCTTAAAATTGTAATCAAAACAGCATCAAGGCTAATCTCCTTTAATTAAAACAGTGCTTGAAAAATAGAGTATCACTGTAATTATGAATATGTTATTAACTATCCTTTCTCTGTTCTACAGAGCTTAATTTATATGCAAATTCATATCTAATGTCGAAAAAAAATAGGTACAGGTCTAATCTTCAAGTTAAAATTGAATTGAGACTCTTTTGAGACTTGTGATTTGTTGCAAATAAAATCAAGAGTCCTAATTCCTGTATAAAATAGTCTCTTTGACTCTTGCTTTGAGCATTGGATTAGACATCTCTAGTTGTTGATTCAATCCTCGTGGATAGGAAGGAATCATGTAGGGAAGATTTGAGAACTACCCATGTGTGCCTTTTCTCCAATTGACACCTACAACATACCTAAACACAAAAACAACTACAGAACACTTGATTGGCTACAGAATCCCTGTATTTTGTAGCTAAACTGTTCAAAATTATTAAAACAGCAAAAATCATGAAAATACAACATGTTAATCATTTGCATGTAACCTTTAAGAAATATTAATAATTCTTGATTGATTTTTAGGATTATGAAGTGGTAATAAATGATGAAATGAAGTGAAGGTTTTCAAAAGAGAAGTTAATTCTAGGGATCAACAAGAATCCCTATTTTGATGCCTTTTGTGATTCTTTGATAAGAAAACAAGAAATTTTTTTACAAATTGGTCTTATCACTGCTGGAAACGCTTCTAAGAAAGCCTTAGCAGCCCAACAAAAACCATATCAAAAGAATCCCAAGAAGCTGTATCCTAAAAAATATGGCCCTAAACCAAAAAAGGGCCCTACGCAATTTGAGCCGCAATCTAAAAAATAAAATCACCAAAATAATAAGGAAAATCAAAACAAAGGGAAGAAGACAGATAGACATTGCAACTTTTATAATCGGGATGGCCATATAGAGTCCAAATGTTTTAAGAAGATGGAACCCTTAGAAGCAGCAATGAAGAAAAAAAACATCAATTTGGAGCACTCTTCACCTTCATCTTCAGGCATGGCACTTTTTGCTTGTGGTTGAAAAGCATCAAGATCTAGTTATACATTAAATGTATCTTCTTCTTCTCCGTCTCATGATTGGCTCATTGATTTTGGAGCTTCTTACCACATGGCTAAAAATAAATCGATGTTTTCTTCTCTAAATGATTGTAACACCAAACATATTTATGTTGGTGATGATAGATCTCTTAGTGTTGTAGGATCTCGAACCATTCATCCAGATAATGGTCAGTTTAATGATGTACTATGTGTTCCTACCTTGTCATAAAACCTTCTATATTTTTATCAGATAACTCATTCACGTGAAGGGAAAATAGTAGAATTCTCACCTCATGATGTTGTAATCAAGGACCTCAAAGATCCTAAAAATATTTTAGCTACTGGCATTGTTGATGATTCCACAAGGTTGTATAAGTTTGAAAATTTGGGTCATCATCTCTTCCCTCTGTATTTGTTGCTCCTAATGATGATGTGAGAAAAATTTGGCATGAGCGATTTCGTCACTTAAACTATCGCTCTCTTCAAACTCTATGTAAGGAAAATATGGTGACGAGCCTTCCTATGGTATCTTGTTGAGATGGTGTTTGCTCCGGATGTGTACTCGAAAAACATCATCGAGATAGTTTTGACAAATGTGCCTCTTAGCATGCTTCAGCCCCTTTGCAGCTTGTGCACAGTGAGTTATGTGGTCCCCTTCCCGTTGTTTCTTTCTCTGGTTGCAAGTAATTCTTAACTTTCATTGATGATTTTTCCAGATGCACTTGGGTATATTTCTTAAAATGCAAGAGTGAAGTTTTTAACATGTTCTTGGCCTTTAAGACTTTTTTTGAGAAACAATCTAGACATCAAATTCTTAAGTTAAGATCAGAAAATGGTGTAGAATATGTTAACAACAAATTTATCAACTTCTGCACTAAGCATGGCATTCAATTGCAACATACTATTCCATATGCTCCACAAAAAAATGGTGTAGCTAAAAGGAAGAATCACACCTTAAAAGAAATGGCTAATTGTATGCTTAAATCTAAAGGACTTGGTCTTAATTTTTGGGAAGAAGCCATTAACTATGAAAATTACAAAGCAAATTGCACTCCTAACAAGGTTTTAAAGAATATAACTCCAGAAGAATCTTGGAGCTCAATCAAACCAGATGTAAGTCACTTTCGTGTTTTTGGAAGTGATGTTTGGGCCCATATTCTAGGTGCGAAAAATAAAGCCTTAGAACCTAAGAGTGAAAAATGCATTTTTTTTGGATATTCTAAAGATGTCAAAGGATATAGAATTCTTTAACAAAAATAAAAAAATATAATCATTAGAAGAGATGTAAAGTTTGATGAAAATATATCAGCCTAGGAGCCTAGTTCGGCAGGTGTGCTAGCTTTGACTTGCAAGCCTGATTCAGCATATGTGCCACCTCTCTCTCTCTCTCTCTCTCTCTTCTATTTTTAATAGCATTCCTTATAGTTCAGATGATGATAGCGAGGATGTAAATCCTCCTCTAGCTTGTGAAATTGTTCCTTATACTCCACCAATTCCAAGATGCATCCACTCTACTCAAGATGTAGTAGGTTTTCTTGCAGGTGACCCTGCTGATTGATGACGTACAAATTCTGGATTAGGGGAGAATGAAGCGGTCAGTAAGCCTGTTGGGCATCAGTTGGGGTAAGAGCTATGAATGAAGAGTATCGTTCCTTTTTGGCAAACAATACCTAGGACCTTGTTCCTCTTCCAAAAGGAGGAAAACTTGTCAGATGCAGATGGGTTTACAAATCAAAGTTTGGACCAGATGGAAAATTCGATAGACATAAAGCTCATCTTGTTGCTAAAGCTTTTTTACAAGTTGAAGGCATTGACTATACTGAAACCTTCTCCCCTCTTGCCAAAATGAATTCTATCCCCCTTTTTATTTCCCTTGTTGCCTCCTTTAAATGGGAATTCCATCAGACAAATGTTAAATATGCCTTCTTACATGGATATTTGCATGAAGAAATCTACATGGAACAACCCCCTGGCCTTATCCAAAAAGACTACAGCCTTGTTTGTCACCTTAGGAAGTCTCTCTATGGTCTCAAACAAACTCTGCATGTTTGGTATGCCAAAATGGATAGATTTCTCTTATATAATGGCTTTCGTAGGTGTCATTCTGACAACACTGTCTACACCAAGAAAGTGGGTAGTTCCTTCACCATCCTTTTTCTTTATGTTGATGATCTTATCCTTACTGGTAGTGATCCAAACCTTATAAACCATCTGAAGTCTAGCCTCAAAAAGAAGTTTAAAATGACAAACTTAGGACACTTGCATTATTTTCTTGGTCTTCAAGTCTTTCAATCCAAGGGAGGCATTACCCTCTCTCAGTCCAAGTATGCCTGTGATCTTGTACAACACTTTCACATGGAAGACTGTAAGCCAGCCCCTTCTCCCTTTCAGTCTAGAGTCAAGCTTTTAGTCAAATGTACTACCCCTGAAGTTGATGTTACCTTATACCGTCAAATTTTTGGTAAACTTCTGTATCTAACCCATACCCATCCTAACCTTTCCTTTGCCATTAGTCTTGTCACTCGGTTTATGCACCAACCTCATGAATGTCACTAGAAATCAGTTAAAAGAATACTTCAATATATTCATGGTACAGTTTAGTTCAGGATTCATTACAGTGCAAGAGCATCTCCCTTGTTGATTGGTTTCACTGATTCTGATTAGGCTGGTGACCCTGATGATCAGAAGTCCACTGAAGGATATGTATTCACTCTTGGTTCAGGACCTATTACTTGGTCTTGTAAGAAAAAAAATTTCGTCTCCTTTTCCTCAGTAGAAGCAGAGTATCATGATACAGTTAAAGCCAGCAAGGAAGCCATGTGGATTCGTCAAATCCTATATGAATTTGGTATTCATTAGCAGCATCCAACTACACTTTGGTGTGATAATCAGAGTGCCATTTAGCTATGTAAAGATCTAGTTCAACATCAGCGTATGAAACACATTGAACTCCACATACCCTTCATGAGAAAGCTCATTCATGATCATGTTCTTGAAGTGCAGTATTTTCCAACCAAAGATCAAGTAGCTGATATCTTTACGAAGGCTCTCATAGAAGCGAATTTTACCAAAATTTGATCCATGCTTGGAGTTCAGGAAAGTTTTCATTAAGGGGGGATAGGCTCTAATGCCTCCTTCCTTCTCCTATTGCGTCACTTTTGTAAATCCTTCAATCCTATCCCAATTTGTTCTTAAGGGGGGATGTTAGGATATTTTGACACATAGGAAATAGGCTCCTTTTGTGTCACCTTTGTAAATCCTCCAACCCTATCCCAAGTTGTTCTTAAGGGGGGATGTTAGGATATTTAGACACATAGGAAATAGCTAAGAATAACTTAGTCTAGTGTAGAGTTAGGTAAAGTGTGTTGCTTTACCATGTACATTTGTAACTTATAATCCGATGGTCATGATTTGTAGTGATCCGATGGTCATATCTCACCTCGCTATTAATGAAACTTGATCTGTGGCTTAGCACCCGATTGGTCCATGATCTCTATTTAAAGGGCATGAAGGGTCATTTGTCCAGTAACCACTTATGAGAGAAAAATATGTAACTTTTATTTTTATATTAATAAATTCTCTGAAGTGGCCACATTGGCTCAGGGCATGGACTGTTTCCCTCTTTGAGTGTTTTAACCACATGATTATATTTTTGTACTGATTTGTGATCTATTTGTGAGAAGTGACCTTTGGTTCTTGGTATATGAAACTTAACCTATAAATTCCTACAAAGAACCATGTGCAGAAGGATGTTAGAGTGCTTAGAATGATCCAGGATTTTAACCATGAATTCTACTAAAAAAAGCCAGAACAACCCAAAAATATTTTGGCCAGATTTTAACTTTGGATTTTCGGCCATTTTTGGGTTGCCCATTGCAACAACTCACTAAAATAATGCATATTTGGACTCGAACTGCACTTTAGGGGATAAAATAACCTTGGCCTAATGCCAAATATATTGAATAATCCCAAGGGGCTCCTTTACTAGCTTACCAATGCAATGAAACCATCCTCCACTGCAAAACTAGCTCAGAAAACATCCAATACAATCTTCCACTATTGCACCCTGCAACTCAGCGCATCTCTTAATAGAAATTGTGCTGTAGCACAAGAATAAAGCTTTCTCTTAAGCCTGAATATGGAAATGTAGTGAAAACTCCTCCAGGAGCTTCTTAATGGAAGATGTTGGATTCCCAATCAAGAACACCTAGTGCTAAACAACACTCAATCTTAGCTAAACAGCTAGAGAAAGATATATATCTAAATAGACCATATAATATAAAACATAACATATCATAGCATGAATAATATGGCTTCCATCCTATTCCTTATATAAGGAATGAGCTTCCAAACCCTAAGCCCCATTTATTAATGACACTATTTCCATGCAATGTGTCTCCATCTAAAACTACATTGTCTCTCCATAAATGTCCACTCCTCCATGGCAGTGTTGTTGATTTGGTCAAAGTTTACCCAATCCACATGCTCTATCCCTTGTTCAAACCTTATGGTTCTTTATTAAGCTAAAAATATGATCCAATTTCACATGAGAAGTGGTTTTATTCCTAATAAAGATATTTATGGGTCTCCCTACCCACTTATTCATCGAATAAGAAAGCAAAACTAGATTTTAATATTCCAATTAGCTACATACTAATTTAGGAATATTACAATCCTCCCCTCCCAAATTTTTCTTGTCCTTAAGCAATTGCAAGGATAGATATGCAAAATATAGGGAACTTTCATCCCCATGTGAAGCTCCATGCTCCAAGCTATCATCCATATGAAATGAATCACCCTCAAGAATGGTAATTCATATAAAAAATCCCACATGAGACTATCATCCAAAAGACATAAGTAAATCATATGGCTCCTTCATAAGGAAACAAGTGATATAATGTAGCAGCCATATAATTTCCCTTGCTCCCCTTAAAGCATGAAGAAATTTGGGAAGTTTCATTCCCAATGGACACATCCAACCAATGTGTCATCCCTCCAATCATGTCCCCAACAATAATAATAACATCGTCAACATATGGGATCAAAACCAACGATACATAAATAATCAAATGCAATACTGGAGGTGGATCATAGTCCCACATGTGTAACCAATACAGTATATCTCCTAACTGCATCAGATAGTGATATGGTAAGTGGTTTTCCCAACACTTACTTGCTACCCAAGTCTTCTCACAATGGCTGAAAAGGTGAGAAATGTTTGGTGCTTTTGGAGTGCAACCATAGTGATACAACATCTCCCTATATCCTCCAAGAGAGTGGCCATGTTTAGAAATGTTTATGACCGAAAGTTGGCCATGAATTTTATATGGAAGAATGCTCCTCCTTGGAGCAATGGCCTGCATATACATGGAAAATTAAGGCAAATAATCAGTAAATGAAACATCATGTACATAAGTATGTTCCTTACCAAAATTTTTGCTCATACAAATGGAGTGGTCCATAGATAGATCCCCTCTCATTCCAAAAGAGGAAAGAGGTGGTTGCAATAACTCCTTCATTGAGTTATGTGTCTCTCCCATCTCCACATGGTCCATGCATCTTTTCAAATACTCATACAGTTCCTCTTCAAGGCCTTCCCAAGTGTAGCTCTCCAAGAGAGTGTTGTAGGCTCTCATGGAATAAGTATGGCTGAAAACAAAATCTTCATGTTCTCTTTGTAAAAACTCCTCCTTGAACTTGGAGGATCTAGATAAGAATACCCTTCCATGATAATATATGACTTCATCTTAGATTTAATATCCCTCTTCATGTAGCTAATCATCAAGTGTCATGCATGTGAAAAGATCCTTGGATTAATCCACCAATAGCTGGGATTTCCAATATGGATCTATCCTCCATAGTGACAGCACTAATGATCTATCACAAAGAAAATTTTTCATATGGTTTTCCTCCTCTTTGAAATCTCCCATGCCAAAGGTACATATTAGAAGGTTGATATCCTTCCCATGTTGCTCCTCCCACAGCGCAAAATTTGAAATGAGAGTGGGTAATGATGATGTTGGGAGAATGTATCCCTCCTCCTTGAGTCTGCCCAAGACTCTCAACATTGTACAATGACATCCCACTCTTCCCACTCCTTTTGGATATATGAGTGGTGAAACATGTTGAGAGAACTCTTTTATCCTCTTCCAATCATGGGGTCTCCCTAGTGGAATTCCTCCATGTAATGAAAAATCAAAGCCTAGAGCAGGTTGTAAATGTGAGTGAATTGATTTTTCCCTGCTCTCACTCTGCAAATCATCCTCCTACTTTTGTACTTAAACCTCCTGAAAAGGATGAGTGTATATGTTCCCAATAATTTGGTGTTGGACCTCCTTCTCATTTCCTCCTACCTTCTGCAAGATCTCACAGTATAAGGTGTCTTTTTAAATTGTAATCAATATATGTGCACCCAACATCTCATTGGTGTCAAACATCTTGATGACAAAGGAATGATCTATCATAGTGTGTGTCCCCAAGATTGTATTCAATGCTAGAACACACTTCCTCGATTGTTTTTTCCCATTGCCTATCAACATAGACACATGTTTCTCATGATCTTCATATGTAAGATCCTTTGGAACTTCTTGCAAAGCTGCAAGAGCTCCTCTAGTTGAAGAAATTGCTTCATCTCCATATCCAAATAGAAGTATATCTCCTCATATAGTCACAGCGCTAGAGGATCTTTCCAGCTCTTCCTCTTCCTTCTCCTCATCAATGGAGAATACCTCATCATTAAGAGATCCTTTGTCTTTTTCTCCTCTTGAAGAAGGAATCCTCATGTCTTACTCTTAAGAAGAAATTTCTTGCTAAAGTGGGGCTTTTGCCTTTGGAAAAGAATGTTGCAGATCTTTAACCCTCTCAACAATGTTCTGAAATTGATTTGACTTCATGGATCCTTCCAACTCATTCAAAGGTTTTGATTTCTTTGTCTTGGTTTTCTCTCCCAAGGAAGTTTCAGATTGTTTTAAATCAAATCTTTTCACTAACCTCCTAGTGAAATTTGCATAAGTAGATATTGTTGGGCCAGAATTAACGTATGTTTCCAGTTGTGATCCCTTCACATTGTAACACAGTTTTGGTAGTTCTCTCTCATTTTAAACAACAAAAATAGAAAAGGTTTATGAAAATCGGGGAAAGTAGGCTAACGACAAAAGGAAATGATTTTATAACGGAAATTTGACTTATTTTATCTTTATACACAAGAAAATAGAGTAGCTGAACCAACTGGTAGACACGTACTCATGGAATCTCAATAGCTTCTAGAAATTGACAGAAGGCAGAAAGACAGATCCAAGATTGAGAGTTGAAGCGACAACCACGCACAGTGGCCTGTCGTCTAGAAAATACTGACTCAATCCATGAAAGAGACTTTAAAAAGGACCAAGGATGAACGAGAAAGATAGATGATTTTCCCTCTGTAATCAATGCTTCAGGACAAAACTGTTTGATTGTACCCCTGTATTATCTTTCGATTCAATAAAGAGTTTTTGATGTTTTGAACAATCATATTTTCAGTTTTTCATTGTGTTAGATCTTCCAGTGTTATGGGCCCAACCTCTAGGACTTATTTGATATTTGTTGTGCTGTGCGTTAATTACAGAATCAATCTCCAATTACCTAATACAGTTGTAAATGACTTTTCCACTCAGTAAAGTTATGGCTTTTCTTTCTTCATAATAGTAAATTTCATGCTTTTTGGGTTAATGATTTATTTCATTCATGCTTTCGGATTTATAATAATTCTTTATCACTATTAGATGCTTTCATTTTCTCTCAGACACCCTTACAATCGATTTACGAATCATAGAATAATTACCCGTCATTGTTATTCATACTTCATAGATTAGATTGTTCCCTTAGTATGATAAGGTGTCCAAATCTTGATTATGTACAGTAAGATGTCAATTAGTCAGTTTACAAAGAGAATTCCATTGTAGAATTATATAAGTATTCATTGATTCAGTTTATTCAGGTTGTTGTTCAATTCGATAAGTTGATGTTCAATTCACTTAAGTTTTTTTTCAATTTGATAAGTTTTTGTTCAAGTCACTTAAGTTGTTGTTCAGCTCAATAAGTTACTATTCAATCCATTATTGCACTGTTCAATTATAATTTCCTCTCCTTCAAAGCTTGGTAGAGTAGTTAGTTACATTATTCCATTTTCATGTCTCTTTGAGTTGATTGAACTTCAAGAATTAGAGAATCCTTTTCATAAAAATCATAGAGTAGCTATCATTCTAACTCACTTGCATATATTGTTCTTACACTATAAAAATAAAAAGACTCACCCTAGGTTGACAATTGAATGAGGAACTTAGAGGTTGACTACAATAAGCCACCTTTTTGAATCGACATTTTTGGTGCCGTTTTTTGCGAGGGTGTTAAGAGTGATATATTTTATTTATCTTTCTCCATTGCTGTGAAGAATTGGGTATTAAAAACGAGAGGTAAGAACCTGCATTCTAGTAAGAAAAACACTTGCTCCATAGCCGCTTCTCAACAAATTATGTAAATATTGATAGAATATGTGCCCTTGTTTTATGACTAGGAAAAAAAAGGTAGAAATAGATCAAAGTCATCCGCAAAAATCCCGAAAATCCAATGGATCGGTGATCCTTGGAAGAACAACATATATAGATGAAATCATCAAGAAATTTGAATCCCAGGCATCCGTAGGACCCAGAATCATTCCAACTCAAAGTCCTACGACTCTCCCTTAGGTAGCAGCCTTGCCGTCTGCAGTCCACTCTGAGATTCACAGTAAGACAGAAGGATCAGAGCTAAGCCTTCAAATTTCCAATCATACAGGTACTGACCCTTCGAGAGAGGGAGGTTCTTGTAACTTACAAGAAGGGGAAGGAGAAACTAGGATGCAATACAAATACAAGCTTCCGAGCCTAATTATCTTAAAGGAGTGTTCGAGACTTAAATACTCGATATCCCAGACCAGGGAAGTGCTGTATCCCATCGTTGATCATGCTACAAATTCCCCTATGAAATTTATCCCCTTACAAAGCATCCCCGCCTACCATGGGCTAACCACAAAAGATCCTGATGCATTCTTATTTGAATTCAATGTCCTATGTAGGGGATATGACTACACCACCAACCCTCAAAAATTGAAACTATTCCCCTCTACTTTAAAGGGAGTAGCATTACACTAGTTCATAGGGCTAGGTGGGGGAACCATCAATAACTAGGACCAGATGAAGAACATTTTTCTTAATAAATATCAAGACTATTTCCGAACTCGAGAACTAAAAAATGAAATCTTCAATATGTCTGCAGGGGACAATGAAACATTAGAGCAGTAGGTATAAATATTTCAATACAATTTACAAAGGTCTGCATATACTACACTATCTAAAGACATATTAAAAGCTACATTGATTAAGGGAATGAAAGAAGAATGGGTTGAAACACTTAACATAATGGGAAAAGGGGATATTTCCAGGAAGGAGATGAGATTATTTCGCTGTGTATTAGGTGCTCTCGGGGAAATACGCGTAATAAGCCAAGTGAATGTGACTCAATAAAAAAGGACCTTAAGTATCTTGGTGGCAACGTAACTAGAGTTGAGTTTGGAAATTTCTTAGAAAATTTTAAAACTAACATTTTGGGTACTTTGACAACACAACTTGATTTCTTACAAGCCAAAAAAAGTGAACTATAGCAGAGAGGAATTTGGCCATATTTTGCCCACTTTTTTGGAAGAAGCATAGCGAAAGGGAATGCCCCTTGGAAAAGGTTCAGACCTGTGCCATCTGCATTAAGGACCATGCCACGGACCATTGCCCTTCACTCCTAGGGATGCAAGCAGTTTTCGATGAAGTGGAAGAAGAGACAGAACCTGTCTACCTAATGAATTAGCATCAATAATGGCAGGCACGACGAGGTATGCCTCAAGATCCACCCCAATTATTTTCTCCTACACAATTTTACCAAGAAAACCCTTCAGCAGCTTCGAAAAATCAAAACCCTTTCTCTACTTGGTCGACCCAGTCATTCCCTATACCACCCTGGCCAACACAACCCTCACTAGAGAATAATTGGGCAAGGTTTCCTTATTCCCCTGCTTATTGGAAAAACACTCCATACCAAGCCTAGTGGCCATCATCCCCTTCCCAAAACATTTATTGGCCATAGAATTGGCAGCGACCCATGGGAATGAACAATGTATCAATAGAAGTAGGGGTCCAAAATCAATCTACACTTTCGGCTCCATACCCAGTTCAGCACAACCTCATCCTAACCAATGTCCTTAATTACCAGCTCAACCCAATCCTAATCCCAATAACAGAATGGTTCAGCTGATCCAGATAATAGAAGACCCACACCCTGACAATAGACTAAGGCAATGAAATGAACTAAGACTGATATTGGGACATACTATATCACTAGCGGAAGTCACAACCCCACCTCAATCCAAACCTGGGACTTCAATGGAACCCAACCAGGCAAATATAATAGAAATTGAGGGAGGGCAAGAGAAGGAAACGAGTGACCAAGGGAGGCATGAAGAGCTTAATGTATTTTCACCTCCATTGCTTGAAAGTTTAACTCAGCCTAAAACTATAGCCTCTCCAGATTTTGACATCCTAGAACAGTTAAGAAACCTTTGTATTAAAATTCCTCTTCTCCAGGACATACAAGACATTCCCATATTTGCAAAAACAATTAAAGAGCTATCTGGTAAAAAGAAAGTAAAAAAAAACAAAGGCTCCTCCCACCGTTCATGTGGTAGTGATGCTTTCTAACTTATTGCTGGGTGAGGAACCACCCGTAAAATATGAAGACCCACGAAATCCCATAGTAACTATGCAAATCTCTGGACATTCCTTTCCAAACACATTGGTCAATTTAGTGGCGTCCATTAACATCCTAGCTATGGAAACCTGCGAAAGGGTAGGCATATCAGCGTTAGAACCAACGACTACATTATTGGAGCTTTTTGACCGGTCTGTCATCATACTAGAAGGAATACTGCAGGACATCCTGGTCTCAGTAGACTCATGGGAATATCCATCCAATTTCTTCGCTAGTAACACAAAGAACATGATGGATGGTAATCCATTGATTCTGGGGTGACCTTGGCTGGTAACATTCGATGCTTACATAGGCTACCGAATAGGCAGCATGACCATCACTAGAGGATATTCCATAAAAAACATCATTATTTATCCACTGCCAAACCTAGCTTACCCATGGTAAAAATTCACAAACATCCATATGCATATTGGAAGTAAAACATTCATCCACACCTGACATTAGGTGAAGCTCTCGAATTTAAAAATAAAACTGAGGACGATGTAATCAATAATTTTATGAACCAACCACCCACATCTGAGAACTTAAAATGCCAAATGTTGAAAATAGTCCTTGAAGATGGAGTTCAAGAGGACCCCTTGACAGACCTTGAAGATCAATATATTCTTACAACCATCGTGCATAATAGCACACCCAATGAGATTGAGCCAGGAAATATCCTGAACATCAATAACAATTTGGATAGCAAACAAAAGCAAAGGCTCATAAAAGTTCTACAGAAGCATAAAGGGGAATTTTCTTGGGACTACCTAGACATGAAGGGTTTAGATCCCCAGCTTTGCACCCATCACATTTATACAGATAAAGAAGCTCGACCCATTAGACAACCTCAGTGAAGGTTGAACCCACACTTAAAGGATGTTGTAAAAGATGAGCTACAAAAACTATTGGGCATAAATTTCTTCTATATTATTTTAGATAGGAAATGGGTCTCACCTATGGTAGTCATCCCTAAAATGAATGGGAAATGGAGAGTCTATTTGGATTACAGAGAACTGAATAAATCAACACAAAAATACCACTTCCCCCTCCCTTTCATTGACCAAGTCCTTGAAAAATTGGCAAGGAAATGATTCTTCTTCTTTCTTGATGGGTTCAATAGCTACAATCAAATCTAGATAGCCCCTAAAGACTAGGATGAGACAACCTTTACCTGCCCATGGGGTACCTTTTATTACAGAGTTTTTACCATTTGGGCTATGTAACACCCCAACAACATTTCAAAGAGCCATAATCAGCATCTTTTCTGACTTACTAAATGAAGGGCTTGAAATCTATAGGGATGAAAGCACACCATATGGTTAGGACTTTGATCAAGCTTTAGAAATGTTAGAAAAGGTGTTGAAGTGATGTATTGCTACTAGATTATGTTTAAGAAATGAAAATTATCACATGATGATGACCAACAGAGTGATCCTAGGTCACTACATCTCTGCAGCCAGAATACAAGTAGATCTAGAAAAAATAGAAGTAATCCTTCTATTAGCCACACCTTGTACACAAACAGAGGTACGCAATTTTTTGGGATATGCAGGATATTTTCACAAATTTATAAAAAAAAATCACAAATAGTTGCACCTTTGTATGCATTCACTAGGAATGTTTAATTCCACTGGATTGATAAATGTGACACCGCTTTTATAGATTTAAAGAAACTAGTCTCAACAACACTAATTCTATGAGTGCCCAAATGGAAAATGCCTTTTCACATCTCTTTAGATGCATCTGACATAGAAATAGGGGCATTTCTTGGCCACGAAGAAGACAAAAAGCCTTATGCTATTTATTATATCAGCAAAAAGCTCACTCCTGCTAAGTTAAATTATACAGTGCCTGAGAAGGAGTTCTTGGCTGTCATTTATGCTATTAATAAATTTAGACATTATATAACTAGCTATCAAGTACTCTTGTATACTGATCACTCTGCCATTAAATATTTAGCTAATAAACCAATCATGAAGGGGAGAATAACTCGTTGGTTGTTGCTACTGCAGGAATTTGATATAACTATCAAGTATCATATAGGAAAAGAAAATATGGTTGCATAATTCCTATCCAGGGTTCCAAAGACGAACGATACACTAGCATTTGATGACTAGTTTCCTAACAAACATCTTTTTGCGGTGGCGGTAAAAATTCCATGGTATGCAGATGTGGTGAATTACTTGGTAGTAGGAAAATGTCCCAGGCACTTAACATGAAGAGAACGGAAGCTATTTGTATAATGCAGTGCAAGGTTCTCCTGGGTCGGTGGATGCATTTTCCATACGGGGGTCAATATGCACATACGTAGATGAATTAGGGGGGACAAAATCTATTACATCCTGTGGGCCTGTCATGATGAACCTTGTGGTGACCATTTCGTAAATCGCAAAACATGAGATAAAGTGTTACAATTAGGCTACTATTGGCATATGATTTTCAAAGACATGAAAAAATATGTCCAAGCCTGTGATAGCTGCCAAAGAATGGGCTGCCCAAGACAAGCAGATGAAATGCCACTATAGGCACAAATGGTGATAGAACCATTTGAGAGATGGGCACTAGATTTCATTGGGCCATTCAACCCACCGTCAAACCAAAAAACCTACATATTGGTTTCCATTGATTACATAACAAAGTGGGTAGAAGTAGTGGCCTTATCAAGAACCACGAAGGAATCTGTGATTAATTTCCTTTTTGAGTTCTTCGTACGATATGGTTTGCCACAGGAAATTATAAACAATGGGGGGGGCCATATTTTGTAGGTAATAAAATTACAGCCACCCTAAAAAATCATCATATCATTCATAGAGTTACATCTCCTCACCACCAATAGGAAAACGGGCAGGTGGAAATCACAAAAAAAGTTCTCGAGGCAATTCTTACCAAAACTGTATCAGCACATCATCGGGACTGGGCCACCAGATTACCACAAGCCTTAAGGGCCTATCACATAACCTGGTGTGACACCATTGGACAAGGAAAATTTTAAGGATGGAAAATTATCTTGAAGTTTAAAAAATTGGTGAATCTCCCTACTCCCTAATATGAAAAATATAAAAATTTTATGGTTGTATCTGTAAAATTATTTAGAAATATAATGATTTTATATATACTCTACTTATAATGTTGGTGATTTTTAAGGTAAAATAATTTTATATTGTAAAATTTTGGCCAATCATTTTTATAAAAAATGGAAATTGGCGAATCTTTTTTTTGGAAAAATCATGGAAAATTAGCCCACCTACGAATATTAGCCCTTAAAATTTTCCATGCCACTGGATGTTCCCCTTATCATCTAGTATTTTGGAGAGAGACTATTTTCCCTATTTAGTTCGAGATCAAGACTCTAATAACAACCTAGGAGGTAGGGTTGGACTTAGGAGAAGCCCAAGTTAAAAGGCTCCAACAAATAAACGACCTAGATGAAATACAGCTACTGGCCCTACAACAAACACCGATCGTCCAACAATAGCGAGCTAAGTGATATGATAACCTCATCAAGAAGAAGATATTTCAAAAAGGAGATTGGGCACTCCTCTATGACTCCAAATTCTAAGGTTTTCTAGGATAATTGCAAACCAGGTGGCTCGGTCCATACGAAATTCAAGAAGTACATAGTAATGGTACACTCATCTTGACCACCATAGATGGGTCTGGTTCTACATTTCACATAAATGGACACAGAGTGCACCTGTATCGCAAACCACTCAAAAAGGAATATTTTTTCCAGCATGTATGAAATGATCCTACCATTCGAGTTATGGCTGGGGGGGCTGATAACCCCACAACCTCAAGTACATGAGAAGTTTTCTACCGTCATTTTTAAATAATGTATATAATTTCTTTACAATTCCTAGTTCCTATTTTGTTGTATATTCTTCATGCCCAAAAATGTATTCTCTCTCTCTCTTTTATTTTTCTGTTGTTGTTCAAACTCTTTGAACGGCTGTTGTTCAATCTAATTTAACAATTGATGTTCAATCGGATTGAACCGTGTTTTTTCATTTTTATTATTTTTCTATTCAAACTCTTTGAACGACTATTGTTCAATCTAATTGGGCAGCTGTTGTTCCATCGGATTGAACAACCATGTTTTTGCATTTTTATTATTTTGTTGTTCAAATTCTTTAAACGGCTGCTATTCAATCTAATTGGATAGTTGTTGTTCAATCAGATTGAATAACCGTGTTTTTTTGTTTTTATTATTTTGCTATTCAAACTCTTTGAATGGTTGTTGTTCAATCTAATTGAATAGCTGATGTTCAATTGGATTGGACAATCACGTTTTTGCATTTTTATTATCTTGTTGTTCAAACTCTTTGAACGACTACTATTCAACATAATTGAATAGTTGTTGTTCAATCGAATTGGATAGATGTGTTTTTTCATTTTTATTATTTTTTTGTTCAAACTCTTTGAATGACTACTATTCAATCTAATTGAACAACCGCTATTCAATCAAATTGAACAACTCTATTTTTCATTTTATTATTGTGTTGTTCAAACTCCTTCAATGACTGTCGTTCAATATAATTGAATAACTACTATTCAATTGGCCTTATTCCCTTATTTTGTTGGCATTCCCCTTCATCCATACCTTAGCTATGAAAGGAAAATCACAAGAGGAAGTGGCAGTGGAAGAAAGGAGGAGAGTAGTAAAACCTACCAATATGATGATTCTTTGACACTATAATCTTTAAATCAAAAGTTGACAGTGCACATATATGAAATGAAAGGCGAAGTCATTCCCAGATCAATTACCTTATCATACAATACATGATATTATGATGGTACATCTTTCTACACTTTTGAGTAGTATTTCCCTCCAATATGAAGGAATGGGAATAAGGGATATTAATTGTATTGGAATTTTTTTTACTTCTCTCACCATCCCTAACTATTAAGGATTTAATGAGCCTCCCTTCATGTATAAAGAATAGCTATTATGTTTTCATACAAATTTTTAAGAGATGATAAGGGGTCTCATCATGAGCCATCTTACCATGATCATAAGGTTTTAACAAGTGACATGCCCGCAATGGCCACCACACCAGGGTAATGAGCTTCTCATCTACATGAAGGACAGGAGGTCTCATCACGAGTTGGCCTAATCACTCTATTTCAATCCTAGTGAATGGCACTGTGACTATCTAGCCATTACACTAGCATAGTGACCTTATAAATCGAAATGCTTATGTTTCAAACTATGCTTACATGAAAATTTTCAAAAAAGGATAGGGGGTCTCATTACGAGCCAGCCTAACATGTTCATAAGAGCCTAGCAAGTGACATGCCCACAATGGCCACCACACTAGGGTAATGAATTTCTCAACCACTTGAAGGACAGGAGGTCTCATTACAAGCTGACCTGATCACTTTGCTACAGCTCTGGTGACTAGCACTATGGTTATCTGGCTATCATACCAGCATGGTGATCTCTTCACAAAATTGGTAGTACAATTAATTTTACACAAGGATCCTGGCTCGTTTTTTTGGGTTAAATTAACAACCCTGTCGAGGCTATAAACGCTTTCTAGGAGCAGTGGCTCTACTTGTGGTATGAGAGTATGTTTCCTCAATAGCCAAATACTCTTATCCTTCTATAACATTCTACTTCCATAAGCTACTATTGGAATTAATGATGATTCCAATCTACCACATAAATAAGTATAAGAGAGATATGCTTACAATTTTGGCCTTCGGGATGACAGCTCCAATCATTACCCATCTCAGTCTTGCTTCTGCCACACTTATCATTAAAGAGGGACATCATATCTTAATAATAGTTATACTATTCTCTCTCCCTCTCCGGTCACTTCCACACGAGATGCATTCATGTGAAAACTTCCAAATCCAACCTTTACACTATATATGCTCATGATTTCTCAATTACTCATCATTCCCTAAAACTTTGAAAACAATGAGCTCTCCTCTCATGTACAGACCATGATTATAAAATAATGACATTCCTCGTTCGCATTCATGACTAGCCAGACCCCTCTTGTACTTGAGGACGTGGGCGCCCCTACTTCGATGGAGGGGGTGTAATTAGTTATAAATTAGCAAGCATGCAAAAATTCTGCACAAATCCCGTTAGATATACAGATAAGATCAGAAGAGCATCACAATTAAGGCATGAAGTTACTTGCATAGGACCGCAATCGCTCTTTCTCTTACATACAGTATTCATTCGAAACAACATAGCTAAGAAATAATACAATAAGAAGAATAAAAGACACAGGGAAACACAATAACCATGTGTTAGTATGAATATTGATTCAAAGCATAAAAAAGAAGACCACTTTAGCTGCGCATAACAAACAAACCTAACAGTAGAAATGATTGCTAAATCTTCAAATCTACAGTTAGATGATCAAGACAAATGCTACAAAAATCTAGATCTATGCATTAGAAGACATTAAACAGTAGAAAACATAATATTTACTACATAGATCCAATAGACAAGACAAGAATATATCCAATGAATTTTTTATTAATGGCACCTGGGAGGAAAACACAAGAGAGTGTTCCCTGTTCTCTTCAATGGGATGGGTTCTTGTAAGTCCTCAGCACTTCAAATTTAGAATTCCTTTCTCTTGATGGTGTAGAAAACCCAGACAAAAATGGAAAAATATGGCTATGATGGTGGATCAATAGCCAGACCAAGATTTGAGATCCAGAATTATCTTTAGGCAACAAAAGGTGACAAATGAATGGGAATACCCTTCTATTTATAACAAAATATTGAGTTAGTCTAGATATTGGTGCATAATTAAAATATTATTAACCAAATCAGGATCCAACTTTTATGGAGTATTTTATTATATTTGTTGGAGGGAAAAGGAATTTGACTTGAGTCAAATCCCCTTATTTGTAAATAATAAATAAATAAATGATTTATTTATCATTTTAAGGATATGGTTGAATAATAATCAAATAAATAGTTATTTATTTAATTATTTAAGGGAGATGTAGTCATATTTAACAAAGAATATTAAGTAATGTTTAAATAGTTATTCTTAGAAAATAATAAGATAAATAATGATTTATATAATTAATTTCCTTGTTTTGGGTTAAATATAACTAGGAATATTAATTAAATTGTTGTTTAACTAATTATTCCTTGAGGAAAAATCAAACAAATATGGATTTATTTAATGTTTCCCCATGGGTTTTCTTATTTAGACCATACACAACTTAATAAAGGTGGTTTACTAAGTTATTTTTCATAGTGAATGTGATTTTACTTGGGGTAAAATTGGTCTTACTTGCTGTACTTGGGTCCATCTAATAAAAATGGATAAGATGACCAAAAAATGGTGTAACAGATTTCCCCTCAGCGTGCGAGCGTTAGGAGCTAATGGTATGATCGAAGTATGTTGTAAGAACTCAATCACTAGACAATAACGAAGAAATCAAAGAGAGAGGCTTCTAAGGTAGACCAAAGTGTTGAACGAAATAGACCCTGAGGAGGTGACTTGCAGGTGCGAAAAGTCTTTTTGATAAGTGAGTACCTACTATAGGAGGTGGGGGATACATACCTATGCCCCCCGAAGAAATACTACAAAAAATTAGCCATCCAGAAAACCACGAGACGACATAATGCTGGCATGAACATGAGCCAGATAAACAACATGATAATGAATCTCACATACATATTGTGCCTGGGATAATAGTTAGGACTTGTACAATGATATATGAGTACATGAGATATAAATGGAACCCAGATGCCCCTGAAAATAGGAAAGGGATCTGACAATCTGACTGATACATGCAAACAAAAAGGCGTTGCAAGTGGCTGAGGCCGACATCATCAAATGTATGGATATGCAGTGAAGGATGTAATGAAGAGGTCATATGAGTGTGTGGGGCGCTACTTGTAAGGCCACCCACTCATGAGGGCTGAGACATCTCACACAAACCTGGGAATCACTGATGTCAGCTTCTGCATCATTAGACCATCGAGTATATGGATCTCGATCGTGCTGAAAAGGAGGTGGAGCTGAGAAAAAATCAATTCAAAGGGCAATGAGGAGTCCCTTTGCCTGATTTGAGACACCAAAAAAAAGTGGAAGCTGGAACCAAGGTACACCACCCTCTAGACCTGTCTTCTGGAATGAATGAGTTGATGTCAACAGAAGGAGGTCTGCCATAGGTGAGGTAATATGGGATCCTCAACTAAGGCAAGGGAGAAAATAGTAGAGTGTCTGACAGACTGAAACCAATGATGATGATGAAATTGGGGGGACTGAGTAGCAAACGATTGACTTTCCTTGTTAGAGCATAAATGGCATGGATGGCCTGGCAGCGACTGACACAATATCATGAGGGATAAGGGACTGTGGGACTGAAGGCCATAATGTGTGACACGAGAGAGGGACCAAATAATGAAGGATGGAGGACTATAGATGTGCAAAGGGACTCGGGATAAACTCCATGAAATCAATGATGACTCAACTCAGATGCTCTAAACAAGGGTGACTCGATGCTGCTGCCATATAGGAAAAAGGTCCAACGGGGACCATAAAAGCATGAGTACAAGATGGTAACTCATGACGAAAGTTGACACAAGTGTGGAAAAGTATGGAGGCAACATGGTGCCCTTGGTACGAGTGTTGCAAGTAAAAAAATTTGATTTTGAGGAAGGGTGAAGTGGCGTTTCTTGGAAAAATGTGTCGCGATGAAGTATCAATTCACTAAAAACTAACAAATACGCATTTGAGGGCTTGGTGGGAGATTTCCAATGGTGTGGACGATTTGGTAAACAGAGCTACGGTTGGGTCATAGCAGGTGAAAGAAAAAATAGGGGTTTCTCTTTTAATAAGGCATTTTCCCTCCAAATTCATTCATTTGCATGTGGAGCTATGGTGAATGTAGAGAGGAGAGAAGGCCCTAAATCTTGCAGCAATCGTAGTGAACAAACCAAACATTGGAATCGATATCCATTAGTTGCAGGTAAGAGGCCTAACCCTACTATTTATTTTTAGTGTATTGAAAGTTCAGATTAGGTCCCTAGGGCTCAGGAATAGCCCCCCACTCCTCCTCATAGCCGGGTCACACTTTTTGGGGTAAAAGGTGCGACCTGGGTAGTAGTTTTGGGGTAGAAAAGTGCAACCTGTTAGGGAGGGGTGTTTTTGTGTTGTTTTTTAGTTGAGCACTAGGATTTTGTGATAGGAAGCAATATTTCCTATTTTTATATTGAAAAATATGATGATTTTGGGCAGATATTGCAGAATTATGGATTAACTAGAGAGAGAGAGACTTCAGCAAATTACGGTTAGAGATCCAGGAGGATCAGGGTGTCTGTAGTTCTTTGGCTAGGTTTGGGGTTGTGAAGTTTGTTGAGAACCATTTGATGAGAGATGGGAAGCCCTTATTGGCTTGGATTGTTAGCTATTGGGACCCAGACCATGAGGTATTTATAGTGCAAGGGCACCAAATCGAGTTGACGGTCTAAGATATATATTTCCTGATTCACCTCCGACCACTTGGGATGGTAGGGAATACCCAGCCAAGATTACCACATGGGAAAAATATCATAGAGTTTGTAGACCACCATTTTCGGCTACATCTCCATGTCAAGGGGACTCGGATACCCATCAGGGATTTGGAGAGGTTAGCGACCAGTGCTGTGGCTGTAGTGGTGCTACGGATCCTGGACAACTAGGCACTCCATCACATCACGAGGGGGCAAATGCTGCTTGTGGAGAGTGTTTTGAGTGGAACCTAATATGGGTGGGCCCAGATGATGTTGTCGTCATTGAAACGATAGTTTTTTCTATGTAAGCGGCAAGTGAACCATCATCGTGCATATCGTACAGTTTTGTGCTCTTTCTTCTTTGAGAAAATCCCAACACTTCGAGCTCGCATACAACTCCAAGGTGGGGGATCGAAAGAGCCTAGGATGCACCAGTGGGGGCGACTATTGTGCAAAGGAGGAGGTGGAGCAGTTGGACATTTGTTCTATCCTAATTTATTTGTTCATTGGGATCATATGCTGCTGTATATAGATGACTATCCCTATAGTGGGATGAGTTATTGTGGGGACTCGGATCTACCCTTGCCGCCTAGTCGTAGATGGGAACCCGATGGTAAGTGAAAAATTACTAATTTCATGTGCATGTAAATTTTCTAGAATATTGTATGTGGTACTGATTCTTTCACTTTTGGTGTTCAGATACAACACCGGTAAAACTGGTCGGGTACATGAGACGACCTGCAGTATCGGGGCCCACAGGATCTAGTGGATCCAGGGTGCAGCAAATGAGGATGCGACAACCCTTCTGGAGGACATCCATCATAGATGAGAGAGGCTTCTGACTGGTGTGTCAGAGCGTGGCCGGCTAGACTTAGATGACCAGTATATAGAGCCATGTATTGGTTTACCCTTGGAGTGGCAAGGGGTCATTCGGCGCATGGTGATGGCAGGACATGTTATGCATGATCTATGAGTTGCGGGGGCAAGGCCATTGGCTTGAGATCCTCCAGATAGTGATTAGTGTGTAGGGGCAGGTGGTGCCCCCATTTTTGAGTTTTTGTAACATGCTATAGGCATGTCATATGTATCAAAGTTGATGAACTCCAAAAAAATTTATACGACACATACTATGGATATGCATTGTTTCCATATTTTAATGTTATTGTCTTGTGTTAAATGTGTGTGTTAAATGCCAATCCAAAATATGGTTTACAATGCTATCTACATAGTGATTTTGTGCTCTAGGTACATGACTGAAAGTAATGATTTCAAATTCACACATCAAAAGCTTCACTGGTAAATATCTTCTGAAAAGGATAGGATTATGCACATGATATACATCGTTCAATTTCATGACAAGAAGTAGGGAATCGAAACAAACATGAAGGTGGAGGATGCGATGTGAAAGGGAATCATCTAATAAACCTCGAATTGCATCATATTCGGCCTTATTATTGGTAGCAGTACCAATGCATACACTGTTCGAAAGAACAAGCGCATGCAAAGGGGTAAAAATGGCCCAACTTTGCAAGGCTAAATTCCAAGAGTAGCGACTTGCACCATCGGTAAAACCGATATAAGGTGTTGACAGGGGGTCCCTCTAAAAGGTGCCACAAGGCAATAAATGGGAGGATAAAGATAAAGTCTAGCAACTTGAGCACACACCAGAAATCAAATGCACTATGCAGAAGGGAGTGATCTGGGTAGGATGTCTACTTCCCACATGCCGCCAGTGAGGGGGATTGTGGGAGCTACTAGAGGCATCGCTTGAGCTCAGGCTACATAAGTCACCAAGGGTATGGATGATGGCATCCCGTTTATGGGTGGGAAAGATGAAGTCAAGGGTGGACATGGCTTCCATGATGTCGTCATCACAACAGGAGGTGGAAGGATAGGAGGAAGGGAGACCACATAACGTGGCGAGGCTACCTATCTCATCATCATGAGAAGAAAGGCTCACATGCGCATCATCGCAGGGGATGACATAAGAATTAGCAGATAAAGGATCCACTAATGTTGAGCCCGGGGTGATCGCTAAAAGGAGGTCAAACAAAAAAAAAGGAGAAGATTCAGAGGGAGTTTCTACCGACAGTCTCAAGGATGATGAAAGTTAGAGGATGGTGGCCGCATGCTCCGTCATTTTTAAATCAGGGGGGGAATTTCAATAGGAGTGGCTAAATCCTCAGTCTATCCTGTAGCATCATGTGCAAGTACGGGAGAAGTGGATTGGTTCTGTTCAATCTCGTACTCCCGAACTACCCCTAAAGAGGCACGGTAGTGCGTAAGGCAGGGAAAATGATGGGAGTAATGGCCATGGAGACAACAAAAAGCACAAGGGTGTTTGGTGTGAATATTCTTGGTGTTCTTGGTTGCGGTCGATGATAAAGAAGAGGTTTCAGGGACCGTAGACTCAGGTAACATGACATTAACCATGGGCTTGATGCGGGGCAACTCAAGACAAGTATGGGTGGCATGACCGACGACATCACACAAAGCGCAGAGCTTTGGAGGTGGAGGAGGTGCATGGTCAGTCGGGGCAGCTTTGTCCTTTGAGGCCCTTTTGTGAGCTCTGCCCTTCTTACCCCAGGCGGTCGCAACAAGAGGCAGTTCCTGTTGAGGTGGCTGAGGCACTCTGAAAAAGGTGGAAGTCAAGAGGACCAAATGAACAAGGGTCAAAGAAAGATAAGGTTTAGGTTGACCTAGCGGGGTAGTGGTCAGAGGATCAAGGTACCAAACTAGAAGCCCAATGGTCAAGTTAGGAAGAGAGAGGGTGGCCATGATAGGTGTTGTATAGATGCCTAGTGGAGGGACTAGGAATGGTATTTGACCAAAGGCATAATGGCTAGGTGAGGTAGATCCTAAATGGTTAAGGCCTGGAGGAACTGACGGAGGAGGATAAAGAGGCTCATGAGTACCAGCTGAAGGGTCAGGAGGAGGAGGTCCAAAAGGCTACATCGAAGGGATAGGAGACAGTTGTAGAGGGCGAGGGTGCTACTGACTAGATGAGGCGGGCCTCTTGAAAGAAGCCCGAGACTATTCCATCATGCAAACATTCGATGAGCTGGGATCAGAGATGGGAGGAGGAATACTAGGGAATGTACCAAGCAAGGAGTAGTCCTTGTAGATGTTGGGTAAGACATTGGTCAAAGGGTCAACGGTTTGCTTATTGGCCACCGAAGAAATAGTGGACTCACGGGAGGTCTGAGACATTGGCTCGTAATACGTCAACTCATCAATGGTGACTATCTTTCCATTATGGGGGAAGGAAATATTGCGGTGGACCATGGAAGGGACAACAAACATCGTATAAGTGTAGCTACGACCTATTATTATGTTTTAATATAAGGGGGCATCTATGACTTCTACGTCAATGCAAACCGTCTTGCCCGTAAGACTGATAGGAAAATTTCAGAATAAGCCAATGGGCTTGTAGGCATGGCCATCCCACGCTCGGAGAATGATCATGGAAGGATCCAAATTAGGAGATCTGATTTGTTTCCAAAACAAATCAGACATCACACAGGTGGATTCGCCCTCATCAATAATGCACCGAGAAATGTTGGCGTTCTGGATCTTGACTGGGATTTGGAAAGTGACGGAAGTAGGGAGAGGAGGATGTTCTGACCAGTCAACATCAAAGACAATCAATCGATCATCGGAAGGATCTACAATGCCCATGGTAGATAGAAGAGCCTTTTCGTTGTGAAGGGCACGACTGGAGGAGTTCAAACGTTGAAATGGCAGCAGGGGATTGTGCAAAATCATCGACTATTCTATATGAATGGGTGGCTTTGCTAGAAGTATCATTTCGACGTAGTGGTCCCTTAGGGATCTTGGTATGAACCTACGCCCTAGGTTGAGGGATCTGTAAGGGACCCTTAGGTGTCGAAAGAGGCTCTATAGAGACCGAAGAAGGCGGCTCGAAGATAGACGTCGCAGGAGTCTTGTTGTACTGACGGGACCGAGTCTGGAGATTGATGTCTACAGTTGAAGGTTGATCAAATTTCATGATGAGAATCTAGTCATCGGGGGTACCAAATGGAAGAGGTTGGTAACAGTGTGGTAAACAAGAGGCTGGGAAAATAGAGTAGGCATGCTATATCCTGAATACGTGCTACCAGGAGGGGAAGATATGCAGGAGGTGTTGCCCCCCCCACCCGTGAGGAAAACCAAAGCCCATGGGAGGTTGAGTAATGAGAACGCAGACACGGAACAAAGGAAAAAGAGACCGAAAAGGGCAGGGAGGTGCAAGATCAACTGATTATAATGTTGAAACAAGGGCAGAGAGGTGCAGGATCAATTGATTTCAATTTTTTAGAGTCTTTTCTTTGCAGTGTTAACGAAGCCCTTTTTTGCTTAGGGTGTGTGTGTGAAGTCTGTAAATTTTAATTTTTAAACCTAGACATTTGTAGAGAAAAATAAAAGAGTGTGTTGTATATCTTTAAATAACCTGCAAATGATAGTATATAAGCCTGCAAAACAGAAAATAAACAGCTATTAATGCAATAATCTAAACCCAAGGAGGTGGGCCTCTCAAAAACTAGTCTATAGGTGAGTGAAAACAATAATCAAAACACACTAAAACAACCAATATATCTAAGTTTAGAAGGGACAAGGATCTAAAGGAAAAAATATACTAGAAAGTGGTGCAAAAACAACAACAAATCAAAGGAAGAATTGCTGTAAAAAGAGGTGGAAAAAGGCTATCTCCAGGAGGGAAGCAAAGTGAACCCTAAAGGAAAACCAAAACAAAGCTAAATGGGGAGATTTGGATGGTTAAAAAGCCGATCTAAAGTGGATATGAAGGTGAGGTATCAGATCTAAAAAAATGGGTGAAGACTCTGAAATTTCAGAAAACTTGCAACAGCAAAAAACTCTTCCATAAAAAGTGGAGGGTACTAAGGCCCTAGGGGGATAGGTTCCCACTTAGTTGAGTGAAACAGAACAAGTACAGGTCTAAAATAGGTGGAGATGGAGGTTAGAAAACCCTGAACAAAAGCTCAGAAAAACCCAGAAAACATTCAAAAAAATTCCTACAAAAAGTCCAGGTCACAGTTTTTGACCTGCTTTTAGCAGAGGTCGCAGTTTTTGGAAAGTAAAGTGTGCCCTCGAGGTCCAGGTCACAAGTTTTGGGCTGAAAATTATGACTTGCACTTCTGGCACTCTTGGTGGAAGATTTCAAAAAAAAAATTTCGTCTCAGCTGCGGCTGATGTCTGTCACCTTCGCAATAGGTCCAAAAGCACATGTAATTAAGAATTTTTATCATTTTAGGGTTTTATGGGTTAAAAAAAAGAAATCAAGAAAATAAAAAACAAGGGGCTGAAAATAAATCCTAGGGTTTGAAGCAACTGGATATCCAAGGATCAAGAAAATGGCAGTGACCGTAGTCGTAAACCTGTGTGGAGTCGCCAGTTGTTAGTATGAATCTTGATTCGAAGCGTACGAAAAAAAACCACTTTAGCTATGCATAACAAACAACCCTGACAATAGAAATGACTGCTAATATCTTCAGATATGCAGTTAGATGATCAAGACAAATGCTGAAAAAATCTAGATCTACACATTAGAAGACATTGAACAGTAGAAAAAATAAGATTTACTCCATATATCCAATAGACAAGACAAGAATACATCCAATGAAATTTTTATTAATGGCACCTGGGAGGAAAACACAAGAGGGTTTTCCCTGTTCTCCTCAATGGGATGGGTTCTTGTAAGTCCTCAACACTTCAGATTTAGAATTCCTCTCTCTTGATGGTGTAGAAAACCCAGAAAAAATGGAAAAATATGGCTATGATGGTGGATCAATAGCCAGACCAAGAGTTGAGATCCAGAGTGATGTTTAGGAAACAAAAGGTGACAAATGAATGGGAAAACCCTTATATTTATAACAAAATATTGAGTTAGTCTAGATATTGGTGCATAAATAAAATATTATTAACCAAATCAAGATCCAACTTTTATGTAATATTTTATTATATTTGTTGGAGGGAAAAGGAATTTGACTTGATTCAAATACCCTTATTTGTAAATAATAAATAAATAAATGATTTATTTATCATTTTAAGGATGTGATTAAGTAATAATAAATAAATAAATGATTTATTTATCATTTTAAGGATATGGTTGAGTAATAATCAAATAAATAATGATTTATTTAATTATTTAAGGGAGATGTAGTCATATTTAACAAAGAATATTATTTAAGTAATATTTAAATAGTTATTCTTAGAAAATAATAAGATAAATAATGATTTATCTAATTAATTTCCTTGTTTTGGGTTAAATATAACCATGAATATTAATTAAATTTTTGTTTAACTAATTATTTCTTTAGGAAAAATCAAACAAATATGGATTTATTTAATGTTTCCCCATGGGGTTCCTATTTAGACCATAAACAACTTAATAAAGGTGGTTTACTAAGATATTTTTCATAGTGAATGTGATTTTACTTGGGCTAAAATTGGTCTTACTTGGTGTACTTGGGTTCATCTAATAACAATGGATTAGATGACCAAAAAATATTGTAACACCATGGGAGGAAATTCTCTTTGGAATGAACCTTTGAACTTCCCAATTTTAGATGCAGCTAGCACTGCCCTCCAACAAGCCAGCTAGCTAATATATATACACCGATTGTAGGGATTTGGTACAGAAGTAGCAATTGAGTTTCTGCAAAACCTGCAAGAAGGGCAGACCAGAATAAAGGGAAGAGTTATACTAGTCACAGAGGAGATTATTGCCAAACTCTCTGGAATACCAGCAGAATGAGAGATATGGATAGAGAAACACCTCCTCCACCTCCTCTTGTGAGAGGTAGTTGCAGCATATCAAGATCCGGAAGAGCCATTGGAGTGAAAAGGAAAAGGGATTAACCCTACCTATCTACACCAACCATGGCAGGAACCAACAACATTTATTCAAAGATTCATTACATGTGACGGATGCCAAGATATGGTAAAACCTCGTCAACTTAAAATTTTAGCTGTACTTAAGAAAAATATTTCAGTTAATCTGCCTTCTTTCTTAAATTCCATATGTTATAACACTGTTGTTCGAATAGGAAGAGCTAAAAACCCCCAAGCTATTCTCAGTCACCATGGACTAATCAAACTAATCACCATACATGAGTTGGACAAGCAACAGATAGCCTGGGACAATTTTGTTAACCCTGCCACACAGATACCCAAGGAAAACCCTGGAAAAACTGAAATTGAGCTCCCCAAGGTAAATATACCTAGAAGAAAAAGGACTTGCACTGCAATCTCAGAAGCAAGTAGGAAAAAGTAGTCCAAAACATTCTAGGGAACCTCAAACTTCATAGAGAAGGCAGGGACATCCCGTTCACTACCCTCAAGCCCTCAAAATTCACCCTTGCAGGACTACGAGGAAGAGATGGCTCGAGTCCTTGAACAAATGAGGGAAGGCCATGAATCTAGAAGCCTATCGAAAGCCGAAGAATAAGAGGAACCCATAGACAAGTCTACCACTACAAATAGTTCTAGCCATACCGAGATCCTACCCTACCAAGAAGAATCATAGGCCTTTTAGGCTCTGTCCCCTCTCGATAATTATGATATAATTACTAAAGGGAAGGAAGGGGGGAGAGCAGAATCATAAAATCAATCAAGAGATACTATCCCTCTAGAGAAAAACGCAAGCATAGAAACAGTTCCTTTAACACCTGAAGGTAGCATTGTGCCGCCCAGTCAGGACCTTCATACATAAGTAAACTCAGAAGCCCAAGTAGAAAACACCACCGCAGGCCACCCTGAGGTTGGTAGTATTGTCCCTGAAAAAGAGAATGCTGCGTCTCCACCACCTGCTGAAATCAGGACAGATGAGAGTGCAGCTGAAAAGAAGATTAATAAATTGAGTAGGACCTACAAGAGATTGAAGAAAATGGTGAATCACTTAACGAAACAATTGAAGCAGGAAAATAAGGCCTGAAATCCTAAGAAAGAACTAACCACAGCAGAAACCCAAACCAAACCAAGCACCAATCTATTAGACACTGTTAAGGCTAGAATACAAACTGACCCAGCAGATACTGCCAAGGCTGTGATTCAGACTGACTTAGCAAGCACCATTAAAATCAAGGTAAAAATAGAGATAGTAGACACTCATGAAGCCTCTATCGAAATGAGGCAAGACTGCATCGATGAAAAGGGTACCTAAAAAAACAAAACCCCTGCTTATGCCCCTCTAGTTTAAAGAGCCGCCAATCAAAAATGGTATAATAAGTTAATAAGAAAACAACATGAGTTGGCTCAGTGCAAAGAGGAGGTAGCACCAGCCCAAGAATATCAAGCACTACTAAAGAAATTCACAAACCTTTCCACTACAAAAGATGAAACATTTTCCCAGCTCAGAGAAGAGCAGGAAAAGGTAATAAGGCACAAGAACAGGTGGAGCAGGTCAAGAACCAAATCATTACGATTTGTTCCTTGTATTATGATGCACTAACATGCAGGGCACTAGCCACCAAGTACGCCCTATTCTTAACAAAAAAGTATTTTCTATTGAAAATCAAGGCCGTTAGGGCAGGGAAGTCCACAAATTTCAAAACCGTAGAAGATTTCATCCGCTACTGCAATGAGAAAGATGAATAGGTCCAACACCTTTTATGTGAACTCTACATGCATAATTTCTTTCTAGAAGAGGACACATACAACAATCCTAGTTCCTTTATAGGGGATTTTCAGTTTGAAGCCTTCCTCTCATTCGCTAATAATTATATTAGGTCGGCCAAAGCCTATAGCATCTTCCAAAAGGGAGACCATGGCTTAGAACTGTGGGTTAGAGGAGAACCTACAAAACCCCTGCAACTATTTATCTAACACAATAACTTCACGCAAAGGAAACATGTAAGCACTAGTTTGGGGCCCATCCATAAAGACATCATAGAAAATGGATGGGAATATTTTCAAGATATTCAGGAGGCAGCCCTGGCATTAGCTAAACAAATATCAATGGCCTCCACCAATAGTGTGACGAATAGAGAGCCATTTGGCTATAGAAATTTCAAGGCAGCCACCTCTAGATTCCTCTCATATAGTAACCTGGTCTTCAACATGGGTCTTTCATGGTTAGGACATAGATATAGATGCCCTCTTACCTGCTATCCTCCTGAGGGCTATGCTCATGACTACGAGTTGCCAGAAGGGGACTAGGCTGTTGTCTTTATAAAAATTAGATAGAAACAAGGTTTCAGAACATACAAGGAAAAGGTCTACCCTGCCTACTCCTTAACACAACTACATCTCAACCATCTATTTTCTCGAGGACCTACAAATAGGTAAGTGAGGAAGTAACTTAGGCCGGAATTAAGGTATGTTTGTAGTTGTGATCCATTCTAATTGTAACACAGTTTTGGTAGTTATCTCTCATTTTAAACAAAAAAAATAGCAAAGGTTTATGAAAATCAGGGCAAGTGGGATAATGAAAAAAGGAAATGATTTTATAATGGAAATTTGGCTTATTTTATCTCTGTATGTAAGAAGACGGCGCAGTTGAACCAACGTTAAATGGAAGACAACCGGAAGACCCAGACTCATGGAATCTGAACAACTTCTAGAAACTGACAGAACACAGAAAGATGGGCCCAATATCGAGAGCCCAAGCGATAGCCATGTGTAGCCTCACACAGCAGGCCATCGTCTGGAAAATACTGACTCTCTGCATGAAAATGCCTTTAAAAAGGACCAAGGATGAATGAGAAAGATAGATGATTTTCCTTTTGTAATCAACGCTTCAGGACAGAACTATTCAACTATACCCCTATATTATCTTTTGATTCAATAAAGAGGTTTTGATGTTTTGAACAATCATATTTTTAATTTTCATTGCATTAGATCTTCCGGTGGTTTGGGCCCAACCTCTGGGAGTTGTTTGACAGTTTTCGTGCTATGCGTTAATTATAGAAATAATCTCCAGTTAGCTGATGCAGTTGTAAATTACTTTTCCACTCAATAAAGTTATGGTTTTTCCTTCTTCAGAATAGTAACATTCATGCTTTTTGGGTTAATGTTTTACTTCATTCATGCTTTCGGATTTATAAAATGCTGTATCGCTGTTAGATGATTTCATTTTCTCTTAAATGCCATTGTAGTTGATTTACAAATTGTAGAATTACCGGTCAATGTTATTCATCTTCACATATTAGATTTTTACCTTAGTATGATAAGGCATCCAATTCTTAATTATATACAGTAAGATGTCAATTAGTCATTTTACGAAGAGAAATCCATCGAAAAATTATATAAGTAGCTGTTGATTCAGTTTAGTCAAGTTGTTGTTCAATTCACTTAAGTTGTTGTTCAACTCAATAAGTTGATGTTCAATTCACTTAAGTTTCTGTTCAATTCGATAAGTCATTGTTTAATTCACTTAAGTTGTTGTTTAGTTTGATAAGTTTTTGTTCAATCCATCATTGCGCTGTTCAATTATAAGTTTCTCTCCTCCAAAGCTAGGCATAGTAGTTAGTTGCATTATGCCATTTTCATGTCTCTTTGAGTTGATTGAACTTCGAGAATTATAGAATCATTTTTGTAAGCATCATAAAGTAGCTATCATTCGATCTCACTTGCATATAGTGTGCTTACACTCTTGAAATAAAAATACTTACCCTGGGATGACAATTGAATGAGGAACTTGGAGGTTGCCTACAATAAGCCACCTTTGTGAACCGACAGATATATTTGCATTATTCAATGAATAAGATTCAAATAACCACCAGGTATAGGCCTTACCTTCAAGATGCAACACTTCTACTCTAATGGCTTCCTCATATAAAACTTGATGTAGTTGTAAATATGTGTCTAGCTTCTTTACCCAATCCTTGGCTATGCTCTTGGGTGACCCATCAAAAGTAGGTAGAAAGAATCTACCCAAAGTGTGTTTCATGCACCCTCTTCTTTTGTTTTAGCTACTGGGTCTTCTATCTTATTTTATTTGACAAAACCCTTGAAAGCTTAGATTCTCCTGGAATCTTATAGACTGAGATTCATATTTTTGGAGATAGTCACCAAGAGTCTCCTCCTTTGGCATTTCTCCTCCTTCTTCTCTTGCCAAGAATGTAGGCATGGTACCACATTGTAGATTTTATTGTCTGGTTGAATGCTCACACCCATAATATGAATAACTGGAGCTTTCTTCATGTGCAAATCTTCTTGAGGGACCTTCACGTCTTTCCCTCTTCATTCCCTTGATTTCTCTTTTAAGCTCATGCATAGCTTGGAGAAGGATTTCTACAAACTTATTTCCTCCACTTCTCCAAATAATGGAGACCTTCCTTTGTTCCTTCTGTAAGCCTTCTATTTTCTATGAGAAGCTTCTTCTTCTTTTGATAACATAGATGTAATTTCTTCACAGGTTGTGTCAATATTATGCTCTGATACCACTGTAATATCCCCAAATGGGAAAAGAAAAAATATAGCTCATAATAATGAAAATAGAAGAAATTATTAATACATTACATGTGAGCAAAATGATATATCAATGGTAATTATGTATAACATCAATAAATAATTACAAGATCTTGGGGATCAAGCCCCTAAAGATAGGCAAAATAAGCCTCCAATGCCAAAATGCACCCAAAAAATGTAATACACTGCTACACAAAGCACTGAAGCAAGCACAGTGTATTTTTAGTGACTAATAATACAGCCAGAACATATATATAAATGGATCTGATATGATCATGCTCATACAAGGCCAAAAATGGAGATCTATTCTCCTTAACACTTTTCCAAGGCAACCCAGGATGGGTTTCCTGAAATACACTAAATATGAATGGTGGATCTAGAGACCTGGGGATGAAGATTTATTGTAGCTGAATCACATAGAAGGAAGTGGTTGAATCTGATGTAAATTTGAAAGCACTCCTCCAAAAGGACTCTCTCAATGAAGGGTTGATCCTTCAATGGAAAGAAAACTACTGTTGTTGAGGAAACTACTCTGACTGGAAACTGCTACTTCTAAGGAGAAGAGCCATGTGCGGAAGGTTGTTAGAGTTCTCATAATGATCTAGGATTTTAACAAAGGATTCTACTAAAAAAATACATAAAAACGTAGAAATATTTTGGCCAGAGTTTAACTTTGGATTTTCGGCCATTTTTGGGTTGCCCACTGTAAAAACTCACTAAAATAACACAGATTTGGACTAGAACTTCACTATAGGGGATAAAATCATCTTGGCCTAATTCCAAATATATGAAATAAGCCCAAGGGGATCCTTTACTAGCCTCCCATTGGAAGGAAACCTTCCTCCACTACAAAACTAGCTTAGAAAACACCCAATACAATCTTCCATGGCCGCACCATGCAACACAGCACATATCTCAATAGAAATTGCGTTGTACCAAAAGACTGAAGCTTGTTCTAAAACCTGAATGTGGAAATGTAGTGAAAAATCCTCCAAGAGCTTCTCAATGGAAGAGGTGGGATTCCCGATTAGCAACACGTAGTGCTAAACATCACTCAATCTTAGCTAAACAACTAGAGAAATATATGTTTAAACATACCATATAATCTAAAACATAACATATCATAAAATGAATAATATGGTTTCCATCCTCTTCCTTATATAAGAAATGAGCTTCCAAACCCTAAGCCCCATCTATTTATGACACTACTTCCATGAATTGTGTCACCATCTAAAACTACATTGTCTCTCCATAAATGTCCACTCCTCCATGGTAGCATTATTGATTTGGTCAAAGTTGACCCAGTCCACATGCTCTAGCCCCTACTCACACCTTATGGTGCTTTATTAAGCTGAAAAGATGATCCAATTTCACATGAGAAGTGATTTTATTCCTAATAAAGAGATTTATTGGTCTCCCTACCCAGTTATTCATCAAACAAGAAAGAAAAATTAGATTTTAATATTCCAATTAGCTACATGCTAATTTAGTAATATTACAACTTATCAAGAGGTAGGATGCCATGTCATAGTTTTGATGTGTGAGTCGGTGACATCCCAAATTGAGCCCCGTTGCAGAGAGGAAAATTTTAAGCACCATGTGGTAAGCTAGTGATTGAATATTACTTTATTCTCATCCAATAGACAAGATGTAAAAGCAATGATCCAATCATTGGTTTAGCGCATGAAGCTTAATTTTTTCGATGTGTAGAGGCCCACCAATTTACAAAATGAAAAGATGGGGAATTGAATATTTTTTGGGTAATAAAAAGTACATCATCCTACTTTTACTGACCTGAAAAACACCGTCTAACTCGAAGTATAAATTCATTTGGAATTTACTTTAAATATCATAAATTTACATTCACAACTCATGGATTTTCATTGTACATTATATGGTTGAAAATATGTGCAGGGCCAGAATTAACATGTAGTTTTAGTCAAGACTTGAGATGTGTTCTCATGTACATAATAATCTTCTGTAAGTGGCACATTCACTCTTCATTTAGTGTATATGAATTAACCGGTTATGCTCCATCTCATCTGACAGGTCATTAATGAGAGGAAATTTAAGAAAATCATAGTAGTGTTAAAATTTCCTCAAACTATAACAAGCACTTCATTTGTTCAATGCAAATACTGAAACAATTTCTTCCACCATTACGAGCAAGTTAGCTTCTTCCAATTCTAGGGACCCTTGGTTCCTCCTCCAGGTATGCTATTAAAAGTCATAAGATATTTATAGTTAACAGATTTTCTTCTGTTTTGTGCACTAGTAAGATTCACACCTTTTTCTCAAGCGGTGTTGTATTTCCTATCTACTTTTCCAGCAGTTCCCCCACTGAGCTCAATCCCAGGAATGAATCAAAATATACAAGTTTATTACACGCATCTAGTTTGAGACGATCTCGAAGCAAATCCCAGAACAAGGAAAATTGATTTTGCATAAGCTCTCAAAGGTATGAACCAAATGAATTGAAGTTATCCTATTAAATATTATCCTCATGATTAATGTTTTATTTCATTTAATTGTAGATATATGTGTAACTATGGCAGTTGATCTTGCATCATCAATAAGGAGAATTATAACTAGTTCCATTGATGGTAAAGTTGACTACGCCTACCTTGTAACTATAATGGTGGGAACAAGAAAAATGAGCGGTGTTCTCTACCATGTACCTCCTCCTGTCTCTGGACCAAAGGGTGTAAGTGTTTCTACATTTTGAATAATCAGGAGACAGAATTTATAACTAGTATGCTGGATTATAAACTAGGCCAGAAGTGAAAAAGGAAAGGAATTTCAAGGAAGGATCTGAATTCCCCAAGACAAAACAGAATTGGTTATAATTTTTTCTTTACTGAGCAACAAGCCAGGCTCAAGTTAATTAAACCAGATAAGGATAGATCGATCAACAAGATTACATGTGATTTTTGGAATCAGCTTTTAGAGGATGATAAATCAGTAAGTATATTTTTTGATACATCAGTTTAGTCTCTTTAGCACATATTAGCTATATTTTCCATCAAAAATTTTATTATCTAGCCAAATGTAATCCTAGAAGTTAAGTTGCTATCACAATCTCTCATAGATTTTGGTGTTCTAAGTTGATTCTGGAGGGATTCATCTGTACAAAGGCCATATATAGTTCTAAGGTATCTTTTGTTTATTTGGATTTATAATAGTTTACTTGATCAGTATTATGAAGATCTAACTAAATGAAAGGTAATTTGATTTCTGATTAATGGAAAGTAGTACTTCCATAGGAACATTTTGAACATTTGATTATGGAGTAATTTAATGCTAAATCATTTGTAGTCCTTTTATAACTGTGTTCTTCATTTGAATTTAAGTTAGAATAAAGTGACATGAAATAATCTGTGGCAGCCTTATCAAGAGCGAGGTTTAGTGGATAAATAGCATTATAAGATAGAGATGTGGGAATACAAAGAAAGACAAAGACCTTAGAGCTAGGGTGCAGTGGGATCCAATGGCGTCCACTAACATATTTTAAGCATTGCAACGAAAATGATCCCCTCAACAATTATATGAAAAAATAATTCCAATTAAGACTACAAGACAGTAAAACACTCCAAGGGATAGTTCACTCAATATATGAAACCCATTTTTATGAGATAGGAATTGCAAAGAAACTTTCCTGTTGTTCTAGCACCGACATCTTGGAGAAATTATCTTGTGGTTCTGCCATTGGTATCTTGGAGAAACTTTCTTGTGGTTCTGGCATAAGCCTTGTTTACCAGCCTTCCAATAACCATGAATCTCCAAAGGGTGAAAGTTATGTTATAGTGCAGGAACAAGGTGCCCATGGGGTTAGTAGCCCTTGAAATTTATAACCTCACTTCTAAAAGAAAACTAACTGGGTGGATGTGGGATTCTTATTGGACCATTTCTTTGAATTACAGACCAATACAAGATTTTCTATGGTGAAAATTGAAAGTTTAATTATGTCTCTTATAATTTTGAATCATGAGTGCAACAATGGACACTTTTTTGCAAATTTGACAAGCCTACTAACACTGTAACACAATATCCAAACTTTGCTGACACCGCATAGATAGGGAAACATGTAAAGATATATTAGCTAAAACTTGACATGTATTATATTGAAACTATTGCTGAGAGACATAAGTAGTTTTCTGGAAGATATTGAGAATTACCGTGGCATATAGATGTCTTTATAAGCATAATAAGGTTCATATTATGCAATGTGCAAAAACCCCAACACAAAAACATACCTGATTGAAACTGAATGGTATCCACTCAGAATGATGGTCTTAATCTGTGCTTTCCCTGTCTCCTATTCATCCTCATGAATAACATCCAGGGTCTCCTGCCTCTTCGGTTTTCACCACAATACAAGCTCCAGGGTCTTTTTCAGAATAACTAGCAACCCACTACATCATCCTGCCTAATAAACCACAACATCCTACCTAGCAAAATTATGGCATCTGAGCTCGAGTCCCTCATTTCTTCCTTCAATTCTCCTAAAAAGGGATATTTCACTGCTAACATAAGGGTCTCTATCTTTCTTGTTTTAATACATGAATCATTTCACTCTCTCAAAAGAAGGAAACATGATAACATATTTTTGAAGTTTGATCCAAAAAAATTCTATATAAAGGTTCTTGCAGATTTTTTGCGTGAGGTTTTGTGCAGATCTGGGTTAATATTAACCTGAATTTAATGTATTTAAAACTGCATATCATCAAACACCTTTTTAGTCCTAATCAAAGGTGTTGCACCGAGTTCCTCATATGGTTCAAACCGCTCTCTCCTTTCCTTTCCATTATTATGATGGAGGTTTTTGGTAGAGCTTGATCTCTACCAAGAAATGAAGGTTTTCTAAAGGGAATCAACACCTCCCCAAATTTACAATCAGTCACACATTCCCAATTTTTGTATGATTTTGTTCTCGTGGGAGCATCCCAGATAAAGAAAGCCAAATCATTCAAACAAATTTTGTTCTTTTTAGAAGTAGTACCTGGGCAAGAAATCAACAAAAAAATATCTAGAATTCTCTTTCTCAAACCAAATCACCATGATTGCAGAACTCACGAGCTTCCAAAGTGAAGAAACCCCAACCAAATATCTTGGCTTCCCACTCACAACCACAAGAGTTGGAAGAATAAAATGGCACTACATCAAATTAAAGATCATAAAATTAATTGAATCTTGGTCCAATAGAAACCTCTTCCTAGCTAGTATAATTATATATTTGCAGTCCCTCCCAAATGCCATGCCAATCTTCTTAAGCTCCATCTTGTTCGCCCAAGACAATGCTCTCTGAAATTGAAAGGAATTTTAGACACTTTATTTTAAAAGGAAGTAAACCCAAGAAATTTTTTAACTTGCTACCATGTTGAAATTTAAAAATAATAAAACCCAAGTGGACTGGCATGTTTGGATTCAAAAATTGACCTAATGAACAAATCATTAGTTGTAAAAATCACCTGGAAATTTCTAACATCAACATAGCATTGTGGTGTAGGATCCTAAAGTAGAAATATCTCCCTTTAAGATAACCTTTATCCCTTTAATAGGACTATGTACCAAAAGGATTTTTCATATGGAACAACGTGATCAACTGCAAAACTATGTCCAAAATTGGCACATCTTCACGAAAATTGGTGAGGACAAATTTTTATTTTTGGTGACACCTTGGAATGCGCTCCCACATTTTTCTAGAAATATGGAGCTATAGGTTGAAGGCACAGTGATAATAGGTTGCATTAAAGCTACACAAAAATCTGGGCACCAATCAAATAATTGTGGAAGGTGACTCTAATATGATTATAGATTCTCTTCATAATCCTTCAACCAACCTATCATGCGAATCAATATCGTGTGGGGAAATGGGTCTAGAGAAACAAATTATGGGAATTAATCAAATAATTGTGGAAGGAGACTCTAAGGTGATTATAGATTATCTTCACAATATTTCTCCCAAATTATTATGGGAATCAGTATCCTGAGGGCAAATGAGTTTGGTGAAAATTATCGTGTTTGACTCAATTAGGTTTGAACGTGTTAGGAGATAAGCCAAACAAGTTGTTTAATGTCTAGAAAACAAATATATCACCTCGAAGAATAATTTCTATATTAGTATATTCATTGATAATGTAGAAAAATTGGAACACTAGTGGGTTCAATTGGTGTGTGTTAAATTTAGATAACCATTGTATGTTCTATGCTTAAAGTTGATGCAGGCGAATCTTGCTCAAAAATGTGTTGTATATTGGTTAACTTTGGGGGTCTAATGTTTGATAAAGAATTTGACTTATTAATAGAAAATTTTATTAATTTTTGAGTAATTTGAGTGAGAAATGTGTGTGAGGTTTTAAATGTAAATATTCTCAAATATGTGTGAATATGAGAGAGTTATAATTTTTAAGATATCATGAAGATACTAGGAATTAGGAGATCTTGGAATAGGGATTTGGTTGAGTTAAAAGTGTGCCTAGAGGATCTTTAGGATATGCTCGAGAAGATTGTGGATCTGAACCTGAAATTGCTGCAGAATCCCTTTTCTATATTATTGTAAGCCTCAAAGGCATTAAGGGAGGCCATTTCAAATGAAGAAAATCAAGCCATGGAGAGAGAGATGAATTAAGCGAGGATTGTGAGTATATGTACAATTTGATTAATGAAAGGAATTTTTCATTATGTTCATTCGTCTTTGGATGATTTTTGATTGAATTCTAGTATATGTGAATCATGAATTAATGTGGTTTTGGATATATAATTAGCTATTTTAATGTTCCATGGTCTCAGATCAAGGTTGAATATACCTTTGTAACTATTTATTACTTCATTGAGTGGTTTCATATGTACTAAATATAATTCTGCAGTCAAGCATGCCTTTACGAATCTTTTTATTTACTTTTTTGATCATAGTTAATATTCTTTAGATACATTATTTGTGGGTTGAGGTACTTTTGGTTTGGAAGTAGTTCTGCGGATTAAAGTCACAGGATGTGTGGTGAAGTAGAGTATAGACTGCAATGATGGAATTGTGCCATGGTTAGGTGGTGGAAATTGTTGAAGAGTCACCGATATTGTGTATGCATCGAATGAATAAGGGAAATCCAAGCATGGATGTTGAGCCTAGTTAATGACAGCTCCTTAATCAGTGTGGGCATGCGAGTGGTCATCTATGATTGTTGATCTGTGTGACCTATGTATGCTTTTGAATTTATAATGCCGCAGTGAAATATCCCTGAATGAATAGAAAAGTTTGTCTCTTTTAAGGTGTTGTAGTTGTCAAAGAAGAGAATATTGAAGTATTGTTTGTAGAAAGCATGGGAGAGAGGCAGAGAAATCATAAGGAAATATTTACAAAGTGTAAAGTTACGTTGAGAGAAATTTGCTGCAAGATGGGAAGACCAGTGTAGCTTCAATAACATAGAGTTGAACCATGTTTCAAGGGTAGCACAATCATACAAGCGGATAGAGCAACAAAAGAACGTAGTATTGTTCCTGTTCCAAAATTACGTTCTTATTCTAGCAGTTCAGTTCTTGAACAAGCCGTTGGGTTCCTCTTTGCACCTCCAACATTCTCAGACATCAAGCTCAACTAAAGGTAAGCAAGCACATGGGTTTGAGGCACAAAGGGTCGACATGCTCATGTCTTTGCTCTATTACGCCAGAGTATCACAGGTAGTGCAAAACTCATAAAACTAATCCTTTCATGTTTACGTCACTGATATGAGGGCAGTTAAATGAAATATTGAGAGAGAACAAAGGTTTGCAGTCTCTTTCTTAAGACTTATAACGTAGTCTTTAGTTTTAAAGCTACCTATTGTGGAATCATAAACTTGGTAGTTCATCAAAAGAAATTTACTTCAATCTTTCTTATAGGCCCAATTCAGATTACCAATCTATTAAATTTAGATAACCATGGTATTTTCTATGCTTAAAGAAGCCTACTTCCATCTTTCTTATAGGTCCAATTAAAATTAGCAATCACATAGTCATTGAAAGTAAATGCTGATACAACATAATAATATATCGACAGAAGACAAGCTAATATAATAAATCAAAATTTACAATTCTTCTTGTCCAGCAAAGATACAGATAAATGTTTGTTGCAACAGTTAAAAGGATGCCCTAGCCAACAAATACTTTGGTTAGTCAACCAACTCTTCCAACCTCCCTAAGGTTCATTCAAACACATACAAGGTCAACCTTCCTTCAGTGTCAAACACACCTCATGAGATAACTCCCAAAACAATCAACGCCAGTCAACAAAATGATCCCTCATTCAAATTTCTGGCATCCAGATTTTAGGCATCCATAATTCTGGCATCCATTTCCGACATCCATTTCCGACATCGAAATTTTTGGCATCATCCATATTTTTGACATTCATTTCTGACATCCATATTCCTGGCATCCATATTTCAGGCGTCCATTTCTGGCATCCATATTTCTGCCATCCAAATTTCCGGCATCCATTTTTGGCATCATCCATATTTTTGACGTCCAGATTCAAACTTGGGAGAGAGATAAGCCTCTTCTAGGCTGTATGAACCAATCAAACATTGAGGAATTTGTGTGATGAGATGATGATCAAATGAGCATCAAGTCTCTCCAATTTATATCCATCAATGAGGGTGTGTGACACATCTATTGTGCTTATCAGCCTACATCACAATTTAGGCCGACCTTGACAAATTGCACGTGTGTCAAAAATAAAATCAAAATATAATTTTTGATCATCCAAACAAGAATATCTTTAGATCAATCTTGCAACTATCTGAAAGAGGAATCCAAAAAAATATATCATCATCATCATATGAGAAATGCAACATGTAGTTTGGACCAAGTTGATCAAAATTAACACAATCACATAATCATTGAAAGTAAATGCTGATAGAACATAATAATAGATTGACATAAGAAAATACAATATAATAAATCATAATTTACAATTCTTCTTGTCCAGGAAAGATAGATAGAAATTTTTGCTACAACAGTCAATAGGATGCCCTAGCCAACAAAGACTTCGCTGGTCAAACAATATTTTCCAACCTCCTGGAGGTTCATTAAAACACATAGAAGATCAACCTTCCTTCAGTGTCACACACACCTAATGAGAAAACTCCCAAAACAATCAACGCAAGTCAAAAAAAGGATCCCTCATCCAGATTTCCCACGTCCATATTTCCGTCATCCATTTTTGGCATCAGATTTCTGGCATCCATATTTTCGACATCCATTTCCAGCATCATCCATATTTTCGACATCCAGATTCACACGTGGGAGAGATAAAATCCTCTTCTAGGTTGTACAAACCAATCATATCATGAGGAATGTGCGTGATGATATGATGAGAAAATGAGCTTCAAGTCTCTCCAATTTGTATCCATCAATGAGGGTGTGTGAAACATCTATTGGGCTTGTCAGCCTACATTACAATTCAAGCTAACCTTGAAAAATTTCACATGTGTGGAAAATAAAATCAAAATATAAATTCTGCTCAACCAAACAAGATGATCTTCAGATCAATACTCCACCTCTCTAAACGAGGAATCCAACAAAAATATCATCATCATCATATGAGCAATGCAACGTGGAGTTTGGACCTAGTTGCCAAAAATTAACACTCCCTCTCAAATAGGGAGAACTCCATCTGTCCACCTATTCCATCCTATCATACAATACCATAGTGTACTATCATACATCATCATGCACCCTTGTGTCATCCTGCTGTAACATGCTTTTCTAGCTCTTCTTCGGACAACAAGAGTCAGTCAGAAATACAATAAACTCTACTAACCTGAAGTCATATTAGAGGTTCAAACCTCAATGGGACTCAAGATATTCACATACTGACTTGAAGTCAATTTATAGGTAAGAACCTCATCTAATTCTGATCCTAGATCAAGAGGTTGGACACATCCCGTCATAGACATAGAGTGTCTGCAATCCCCGATGTGTCCACCGGTCATGCTATTGGTCTCTATCAACATTTCCCACCTCATTAACAAAATGAGAGGTACTTACCATTAGTACAAAAATCCATGGGTAGGATACATGCAGGGCATATATGAAAGAGAGGATGAACCAGATCAATATAATAATGGTGTGGAATTAGCACACCAACAAGGTTTGGCGAACCTAACCCTGTGGTTTCTTATACCTCCAAGAAGCTCTCACCAAGTCCCCTGGAGCTTCCAAAGCTCATAGCTCAACTCAATCGTTGCCCTCACAATAGGGTTTGTCCACGATTCCAAGCTTTTCATGGAAGGTCAAGAATTTGACCTTCCCTAGGGGCTTCATGAGAATATTTGTGACCTGCTCATCAGTCCCAATGTGATTGAGCCTTACAGCACCTCGCTGTACCATGTCCCGGACAAAGTGGTACCTAATATCAATATTATTGGATTGGTCGTGGAACACAGGATTATCATAAAGATGAATCCAACTCTAGTTATCACAAAGGATAAAAATGGTTTTTAGCACATGCCAAAATAGCTCAATGAAGAGCTTTCTCAACCAAACAATGTCACAATAGGCCATGCTCGTTGCAATGTATTCGGCCTCGGCGGTGCTAAAAGAAACCAATTTATGCTTCCTAATAACCAAAGAGATTGAATCAGAACCCAGGGTGAAGCAACAACCAGATATGCTCTTACGATCCACCACACTACCTGCCCAATCAACATCAGTATATCCAAGCATTCTCATACTCCTGACAACGTATCTCAGCCCATTGTTGATTCTGATATTTCAATAGATTCTTGAAATCAATCTAGTGAGTTTGATGAGGCTCAACCATATGTTGACTCAATGTGTTCACTACAAAACATACGTCCGGATGTGAGTTCACTAAAAACATCAAGTCCCCTATGAGTTGTTGATACTTGGTGGGATTTCGCAACTCGAGAATAGTAGCGCTTCCACACAAATCATTAAAGTTGAGTTCCATCAATTTTTACACAGACTTACAGTACACCATCCCAAATCTCTCCAGCAACTTCACAACATATTTTCCTTAAGAAAGGAAAATCTCACCTAGATTTTGCTAGAACTCCAAGCCTAGGAAATAGTGCATCAGTCCTAGGTCCTTAATCTTGAGCCCATAAGCTTTCTCTCTCTTACATTGATGAATAAGAGGGTCAACACCTGTCAAGAAGAGATTCTCTATATAGAGAACCAAAATGAAAGGCCTATCTTTATCAACCTTAAAGTAAAGCTTTGGATCACATCACCTTGAGTGAAGCCTGACTTCATCAAGTAGCTTTCAGTCCTCTCATACCAAGCCTTAGGGGCTTGCTTCAACACATAGAGGGATTTCTTCAACATGCATACATATGTGCCTCTATCTTGGACTTTGAACCCCAAAGGTTTCTCCACATAAAACTCTTCCTTGATTGAACCATGTAAGAAAGAAGTATTCACATCCATCTGATCAAAACTCCATCCTTGCATTGCAGCAAGGGCAATGATTGATCGGATAGTGGTGTAGTAGGAAATAGGTGCAAATATGACTTCATAATCTATACCTTCCTTTTGAGAGAAGCCTCGAGCAACAAATATTTCCTTGTACTTTTCAGCACTTCCATCAACTCCATGCCTGATCTTGTAGAGCCATTTCGAGGTGACAACTAATTTTTCCTTTGGTCATGGACCACATCCCAAATATCATTCTTCACAATAGACTCATATTCTTCATGCATAGCATCATTCCAAACTTGATTCTTTACGGATTCTTCAAATGTTCTAATCTTATATTGTATAATAGTGTTCATGGCTACTAGGTACTGTTGGTACCTATTCAGCTTCTTCCTTTCACAGAATTTTCCTCTCAAAGAAATATGTCTCTCGACATCTTGGAGAGTGTCTGTAAGCCATGAGGGTCTCCTTTTATTTGAAGGAGGCGGATCAATATGATCCATCAGATTGGCTCATCCTTCGATTCTTCCAACTTGCATTCTTCTTCTTATTCTTCTTCTTTATCTTCCTTTGAGCTAGGAATATCACTGAATTTCCTGAGGGAAACATCTTCATCGAAGGTGACATCATGGCATATCTCCATTTCTCTTTTACCAGGCACATATTCTATATTCCTTCGAAGTTTTACTATAACCCACAAAAATTCCTTTATTCCCAAAAGCATCCAACTTGCTTCTCTTTTTCTTCTGCACATGAAAATAAATGATACTTCCAAAAACTCTAAAATGGGAGACATCAGGCTTCTTACCAGAGGAGACTTATTCACGAGTTTTGGAGTCAAATTCAGAATGTGGGCATCTATTTTGAATGTATAGAGTACTGTTGATATATTTTCACCATAGAAACTTCAAAATACCTTGGTCATAAAGCCTAGCATGGGAAAATTCCACAATGGTTCTATTATTTCTTTCAGGAACACCATTTTGCTCGAGAGTATACATAATATTGGTGTCCCTCTTAATGTCAGCTTCCCTGCAAAATTTAGTGAATTCATTCAACTCATACTTAGTGTCATTATCGGTCCTCAAAATCTTTATCTTCTTCCCTGGTTGATTTTCAACCAAGGCCATGAAGGTACGAAACCACTTGAATGCTTCGTGCTTATTTTTGAAGAATTATATCTAGTTCTTGTAGGAGAAGTCATCTATAAAAGTGATATAATACAAGGACCCTCCCAAGGATGTTGCGAGCATCATACAAGATAGATTGGAATGTACCAATTGCAAAATATCATATGTCTTTGTGACAGTTGATGAGAATGGTCCCCATGTATGATTTCCTTTGGCACAACCCTGAAAAACACCTTCATGATCATCTTTAAACTCGGGCATCCCTATCACCACCTTCCTTGCTTTGGGAAGGGATTTTTAATGAAGGTGTGAAAACCTTCGATGCCATAGCTTGGTTTGAAGAGTTGTCTCACATGCAAAAAAGAGGGCATGTATAATAATATATTCATTTTTGTTATTATCAACAACATTGGATTCATCATACCTGGAATTCCTTGACCTATTGAAAAGTTGACCATTTCCAAGTCTTCGATCAGAGGGAGCCTTCCTCTTCTTCACATGAGTGGTAAAGGCAGTAGCGTCAGCTCCATTCCCATTTGAGGGATACTCTTCCTCCATAATTATTTTCTCCTCTTGAGTGCACCTCATCAACAATTCATAAAAATTAGGAATCACTTTATTATTAAGAATAATAGTATTGAATACATACCAATCATGGGGGAGTCCTTCAAGAGAAATGAGAAAAATCTCTCAATAAGCTACTTCTTCTCCAATAGCTAAGAGATCATTCCTAATTTTTGTGAGCCTCATAAAATAGGATTGAATGGATTCTTATTTTCCCTTCATATTCTTCAACTTTTTCTTGAAGAAAAGAACTTGACTAACATTGCTAGGCATGAACATGCTAACCAAGTTATCATGCATCTCTTTAGATGTACTCAGCTTAGAGATATAAGAAACCAAGTTCTTATGAATATAATCCCTGATAATCATCTTCACCTTGACTTCACCTTTTCTATAGTTCGTCTTTCTGGCAGTTAGTGCATTTCATGGAGGCTCATTTATCTTCCCTGCACATATTCCATGACTTCTTGACCTTCCAATACCAAATCCAAAGACATCTTCTACGCATGATAATTCGACTTATCAGTCATTTTATCATCAATTTTGAAACCCTTGTATGTGGAGGCCATTAGTCCTTGATAGGACAACTTCTTCAGTAATTTATTTTCAAACTATCTTGGGCTTTATCTTCACCTTAGCTCTGATACCATGTTAAATTTATTTAACCATGGTATGTTCTATGCTTAAAGTAGTTTACTTCAATCATTCTTATAGGACCAATTTATATTAGCAATCACATAATCATTGAAAGTAAACACAATAGAACATAATAATAGATCGACAGAAGACAAGCCAATATAATAAATCAAAATTTAAAATTCTTCTTGTGCAGCAAAGATAGAGAGAAAATTTTGTTACAACATTCAACAAGTTTCCCGAGCCAAAAGACTTTGGCTAGTCAAAAAAACTCTTCCAACCTCCTGGAGGTTCAGTCAAACACATACAACTCCCAAAAGATTCAACGAAAGTCAACAAAATAATTTCCAACATCCATATTTCTGGCATCCAGATTTATAGCATCCATTTCCAGCATCATCCATATTTTCGCCATCAAGATTTCCGACATCCATATTTCCGACATCTAAATTTTTGGCATCAATTTATGGCATCCATTTCCCATATCCATATTTTCGGAATCCATTTATAGCATCTTGATTTATGGCATCCATTTCCAGCATCATCCATATTTCTGGCATCCAGATTCACACATTGGAGAGAGAGAAGCCTCTTCTAATCTATATGAACCAATCAGATCATGAGGGATGTGTTTTATGAGATGATGGGAAAATGAGCATGAAGTCTCTCCAATTTATATCCATTAATGACGGTGTGTGACACATCTATTGGGCTTGTGAGCCTACATTACAATTCAGGGTGACCTTGAAAAATTACACATGCATGGAAAATAAAATCAAAATACATATTCTACTCATCCAAACAAGGTGATATATATATCAATCTTTCTCCTCTCCGAAAGCGGAATCCAAAAAAAATATCGTCATCATCATATGAGTAATGCAACATGGATTTTGGACCTAGTTTCCCAAAATTAATAGTGTGCAAGGGGGTCATGGTTACAGGGTGATGCCCATTTGATTCTAAGGACAATGTATTTTTTATTTCATCATTAGATCATACAAATAAGGCAAAGGCTATCCTTTATATATTACAAATAGCAAGATCCTTCACCATGAGAGCAGAGCATCAATATCTAGTATCTTAGATCGAAGAAGCATGAGGATTCCTCTTTTGGGACAATTTTTAAATTTCCAAAGATGCAGTCACAGGAATCAGCCTTTGCAGTGCCATGGGATACATCAATTGATGGACTTGTTTCTCTCATCCTTGGGATCATATGGTCATCCAGATCCACAAGATCAATTCTGATTATAGAGAATATGGAATGACTCTCCTATAAGAACCACAAGATCAATTCTGATTACAGAGAAGCCAAAATTACTCTCCTATAGTAATAACATATCGTTCAAGACTAATATTATATGAGTCGAATATTATCCAAGGTATTGGAAGATTAGCACATTTTCATGGCGAAACTTGAAATGATGAAATGGTCTTCAGCTCGTCCCATCTACGGAATATGATGAACCAATCAAGTTCAGTTCCCCACAACTACCGCAATGCACACTCCACATGTTTTGTGGCAAAACCATGAACTCTTCACATGTGGTTGGGAAATTTCAGGTGAATTACCCCCGAAGCTTATTCAATAGCCCCTATGGCCCCCATCATCTCTATTTGCAACAAGAAATGTATGTGACAACCAATCAAAATGCCAATATAACACCTTCTTTGTGTTCAAATTCAATGTGCATGAAATATATTTGTACAACTTTTAAGCATTCATGCTTTCCCCTGTGCCTTGTGTCATTATTGCCCATGATCGACACTTCAAAAGGGAATGAAGTTTTAAATTATTAAGCCTCATGCCAATAAAATTTTTAATCCCATTCTACATATTGAAGTGTAGAAATTCAACTTGCAAAATTTTTATTGACAATGTGTTTGTGTTTGCGCTAGAGGGAAATTTAGCATAGGCTAGATTTGTTTCATAATGCCATGTTGTGGTTGGAAATCTAGTTGTTTGTGTTGGAAGTAAATATGCTAGATTCTTTGACCTTGCAATGATGTTATTGGAAATATGCATGTGACTATGTTAAAGGGAAATTTAGCACATGTTAGATTTCTTTTCTTGCAATGTTGTTATTGGAAATATGCTTTAGCTAGTGCTAGAAGTAAATTTAGCATGTGTTGGATTTATTTAACCCTACAATGTTGTTATGTTCTTATGTGTGTGCTAGAAGGAAATCTAGCATGTGCTAGATTTTTTTCATCTTATAATGTGCTTGTGATGTGTTGTAAAGAAATCTAGCACACGTGATATTTCCTTTACCCTATAATGTAGTTGTTTTCAACATGCTTGTGTTTGTGCTAGAAGTAAATCTAGCATGCACTAGAATTTTTTCACCATATAATGTGCTTTTCTGCTTGTGTTTATGATAGAAGGAAATATTACACACATTAGATTTATTTCACATTATAATTTTGTTATTGTCAATACACATATGTCTGGGCTATAAGGAAATCTAGCACACATTAGATTTCATTCCCCTTTTAATTATATTATTGCCATTGTGTTGGGAAAATTTAACAAGTCCTAGTTTTCTTTTGCCATAAACCTTTGTTGCTGACAATATGCTTGTCGTTCAACTAAAAGTAAATCTAGCACATGTTAGAATTCTTTCACCTTGAAATGTTGCTATTGAGAATGCCTTCTATCTATGATAGAAGAAAATCTAGCACATAATAGATTTCTCTTTTCCCTACAATATTTCTTTTGGCAATATACTTGTGTTTGCGCTAAAATTCAATCTAGCACTAGCTAGATTTCTCTTACCCTGACATGTTGTTATGTGCTTATGCTTTAGCTATAGGAAAATTTAGCATGGGTTAGATTTCCTTCACCTTGAAATGGTTTTATTGGAAATGTGTGCTAATTTATGCTACAAGGAAATATATCACTCATTATATTTTCATCTTACAATGTTTTTATCAACAATGCACTTCCGTTTATGATAGAAGGAAATCTAGTAATTGTTAGATTTCTTTTGCTTCATAATGTTGTTGTTGGAAATAGGCTTTTGTTTTTTATAAAAGTAAATATATCACATGCTATATTTTGTTCACCTTACAATTATTTTTTTGTTCTTGTGTTTGTGATAGAAGGAAATTTAGCACATGTCGAAATTCAACTTGCAACATTTTTATTGACAATGTGTTTGTGTTTGAGTTAGAAGGAAATTTAGCATGTGCTAGATTTATTTCACAATTCCATGTCGTGGTTGTCAATTTGTTTGTTTGTTCTAGGAGAAAATATGCTAGATTATTTGGCGTTGCAATGTTGTTATTGGAAATATGCATGTGACTATGTTAGAAGGAAATTTAGCACATGTTATATTTCTTATCTTGCAATGTTGTTATTGGAAATATGCTTTAGCTTGTGCTAGAAGTAAATTTAGTGCATGTTAAATTTATTTAATCCTACAATGTTGTTATGTTCTTATGTGTCTGCTAGAAGGAAATGTAGCATGTGTTATATTTGTTTCATCTTATAATGTCCTTGTGTTGTGCTCTAAGAAAATCTAGCACATGTTAGATTTCCTTTGCCCTGTCATGATATTTTGGCACAAGTTAGATTTCTTTAACCTTGCCATGTTGTTATGTGCATACGTTTTTGATACATTAAAATTTAGCATGGGCTATATTTCCTGCACCTTGCAATGGTGTTATCGACAATGTGCGCTTATTTTTGCTAGAAGGAAATATATCTCTCATTATATGTTTCTCATCTTAAAATTTTGTTATTAGCAATGCACTTCCGTTTATGATAGAATTAAATCTAGCATGCATTGGAATTCAACTTGCAACATTTTTATGGACAATTTGTTTGTGTTTGAGCTAGCAGTAAATTTAGCATGCGCAAGATTTTTGTCACAATTCCATGTTATGGTTGGAATTTTGGTTGTTTTTGTTAGAAGGAAATATGCTTTTTGACCTTGCATTGTTGGTATTGGAAATATGCACGTGACTATGTTAGAAGGAAATTTAGTACATGTTAGATTTCTTTTCATGAAATGTTGTTATTGGAAATATGCTTTAGCTTGTGCTAGAAGTAAATTTAGCATGTGTCGGATTTATTTAGGCCTACAATGTTGTTATTTTCTTATGTGTGTGCTAAAAGGAAATCTAGCACGTGCTAGATTTGTTTCATCTTATAATGTGCTTGTGTTGTGCTGTAAGGAAATCTAGCACATGTTGGATTTCCTTTGCCATATAATTTTGTTTTTTTCACCATGTTTGTGTTTGTGCTAGAAGTAAATCTAGCATGCACTAGAATTCTTTCAGCTAATAATGTTCTTGTCTCCTTCTTTATGCTAGAAGGAAATCTTACACATTATATTTCTTTCACCTTATTATTTTGTTATTGGAAATGCGCATATGTTTGGGCTAGAAGGAAATATACCACACGTTATATTTCATTCCCCTTGTAATGTTATTATTTCCACTGTGTTTGTGGCTTTCCTAGAATAAAATTTAACAGGTCCTAGATTTCTTTTGGCATGCACCTTTGTTGCTGGCAATATGCTTCTCTTTATACTAAAAGTAAATCTAACACATGTTAGATTTCTTTTACCTTGCAATTTTTTTATTGAGAATGTGTTGTATCTATGATAGAAGAAAATATAGCACATAATATATTTCTTTTTGCCTCGCAATATTTCTTTTAGCAATATACTTGTGTTTTTGCTAAAAGTAAATCTAGCACAAGCAAGATTTCTTTAACCCTGCCATGTTGTTATGTGCTTATGTTTTTTCTATATGAAAATTTAGCGTGTGTTAGATTTCCTTCACCTTATAATGGTCTTATCGCTTATTTATGCTACAAGGAAATATATCACTCATTATCTTTTTTTCATCTTGCAATGTTGCTATTAGGAATGCACTTCCATTTATGATAGAATGAAATCTAGCATTGCTCTCTATTTTCAAGCACCTTTAGTAGGAAGGTGGATGTTGAAATATGTATAGAAGCCCCCAAAGTGTTTAATTTGAGATCACGGGATGATTTAAATGTTCAAGTATTAGTGAAATCATTCCTTAAGAAATTTTAAAGATCGTTGCTTGATGATCTTCTGATTCCATTTGACATCAATGAGTCTAATCCATTGATCAACTCTATCAAAACTATAAATGAGACAGATCTAGATGCTAATAATATCAGTTTTCGGATAGTTGATGGTCAACACACCATTCAAGCATTGAAGTAAATTTTAACAAATCCTAAATATAACGTATCTATGGAGGTGAAACAAAAATATGAAAAACGTAATGCTCGATTCTTGCATCCATAATAAACCACTGAGGTGATTTGAATTTGTTGTCAACTAAATTATGCCAAAAAAGTATTCTACAAAACTCCATTTATTGATTGCATCCGCTCTGGAAGACATTTCTTAATTTCCAATGAAAAACTAAATAAGAGGATTGGATGTTCTAAGGCGACTGAAGATGAGGTATGCTATTTTATTATTTTTTCATTCAACATTTTATTATTGCATCTATTTTTATTTTATATAAATTATTAAAGTCGAAAATATGTGTCATATTTTCTCATATTTGTAATGAATTTTCATTAGTTTATACCTTATTTAATTTAATCTCTACATTGAATTGTTATTAGTTTATATGTATTATTTTATCAAGTCGATAATGAAATGTTGTGCTCCTTTGACTGTACAAGTTCAAATTTTTCTGATAAAAAATTTCTCTTATAAGATATTTGGGATAAGTGGGACACTTTTTTTAATTGTTACTGACTAGGCACATTAAAGTGTTCTTGAAGCCAACCTGATTTTGAGAAATACAAGAAGAGTAGTCTACGCAGTTTGACAATGGCTACTTTTCATCCCCTTCAGGGATTAACCATAAAATAAATTTCTTCAGTAACACATAAATTATTGGATGGAACCATTTGGTTTTCTAATCCACATAATCATCCAAAAAATTCCATAAAATTAAAAGATTATTGTTCTAAATTGAAAACAACAAAACAATATTAGATGCAATATGGTTACATATTGTCAAAGTCATGATGAGAAATTTAATGATAAGACTCTTACCAAATTCAATATTCTTGAGCATTATGAAATTAATAATATCATATTTTCCAATTTTTTCAATACTGTGGCTGGGTCTACTTATGTAAAAGGAACACAGAATACAAAGATAGGTTCCCTTTCTCAACAAGCATGTGGAGTCCTTGAAAGAATGATAAATGGATCAACAAACATTCAACACACTGACAACAATTTTGAATTTGGTTATCATTTTGGGGGGCCTTATCTTTTGTCAAGACTTTTGCACTCTTTTCCATGTCATTTGTAGCAGTTTTACATACTAATATTGTGTTTTTGGATACATTAGGTTTGAAAAAAGAAACATTCTGGTGGGTACAGTCTCTAGAATTCAAAAACACAACTTTTCAGTGTAGCATATGTCAAAAAACCGGGCATCTTCAAAGCACATGCTAACTGGAAAAGAAAGGAACAAAAAAGAAAGTTCAAAATCAGAAAGGATGGAAATTCCCACATAGTCCTTTATCAGAAGATGAGGAAGAAATGAGAGAAAATCAGGAAATTCAGGGAATAGGAGAACATCAAGGATCACAAGAGATGGAGAAAGGGAAATAGGACCTCATCCAAAAATATGATAGCCCTCCCATCATTGTTGCTTCCTCGCCCACTGAACTTCAAAAAGAAGCCACCAAAATCACTACAGGTACAGGTGGAAATAAAATAACATGTATCTGAAAGTTCTAACTCAAACAAAGAAAACATCACAAGGAATAATGAGTTGGCCTTGGTTTCTTCTTCCTCACGTTCAAGGACTTGGAAAATTGTCTAAAATAAAGAAAGGCAAGCATGAAAATCCTAGCCCTGCTAGCACACTGTAATTTAATTTTTTCTCCTATGGTAGCCTCACTACTTTGTGTGTTTCTGCACATGGGCCCTTCGAGGCATTTCTGAATGCTTAATTGCATATATAAAATCTAACTTTTCATTTTCATTAATAGAAATTTTCTGATTTTTTCTTTGGTAAAATAACAAAGCATACTTCTCATTTCATCGGATATCGATCAAACCACATCTTTATAAAAGCCTATACAGGAAAAGAGCAAGATAATTGGCTTATGTAGGTTTTATTCCCCTTTCTTCAGACACTTCATTGTATGAAAGAGAAATGTGATTACATTTTAATGTTCAATAGAACATGTACTTCATTGTAGTGGATGGAGATCATTTCCTTTTTAAATTTGTTCACAAGTACGTTCCATATTTTTAACGCAATTTGAACATCAATTTTTTTCTGAATTAATTTGTATGACTTTATTTCTTTTGGAATATTATATGGGAATTGTCAATTATTCTTTTCTCGGGAAAACGACTAGAACTTTCTATTAATAAAAAAAATTACAATGGGAATTGTCAATTATATTATTATATATTTATATTATTATTTATAATTATTTTTGCAATGACTTTTTTGTATCGATTTTTTTGCTAATGTGTGTGTGTATGTGTGTTCATAAATGAATTATTTTCCATTGAAATCATCTTACATGAACAATCAAGGCATGTTATTTTAGTGACTTCTATTTACTTATATGCATAATACTCATATATAAATGTAAAATATAAGTTTTGAAATAGAGCTCATTGCAAACAAAGGTGAAATTATTATTGAATAAATTATAATAATTTACTTGATAAATGCTACATGCACTATTGGCTATTGGCTAAAGGGAAATGTGTCATAGGTAAATGATTTGAACTTTTTGAAGCATAAGATATGTGATTTCTCAATCTATATTTTACATAAATTTATATACATCAATCAATTAATAATTGTAATTAAAACCATATCGTACTGAAAATCAATAGGACTCAAAGATAGTTATTGACCTTTTACTTATAAAATGCCTTAATATAACTGCATAAATGTGATATTTAATTTTTGAGATAAAAATCTATTATAAATAATTTGCATTTCTAAAAAAAAAACATATAATTAATAATAATGATTGCTGAGTGGACTATCAAGGTTTCATTGGATGCTATCATAGATAAATTATGTCTTTCAACTTTTTTTACCTTTAAGGCACATGATTAAATTATTTGAAGTTTTTTTTTTTTTTGTAAATTTGTATTTTAAATAAACTGAAATCATATCGTATGAGCCATAATTATATTATTAATTTTTACTTAGTTATATCCATCAATATGAGTGTATAAATGTGATATATAATAGCCCTATACTATGAGACATTTCTTCGAGAAATAAATCTAATAATTTCTTGATGATAAGTATTAAGTGGACTATTTGAGCTAATGGTTTATGGGTCATAGGTGAATACTTTAAACTCCTTAAATTGTAAGGCATTTTATTTTTAATATATATACATATATCAACTATTTATGTATGTAATCATATTATCCCATTTGAGTTAATAATGAATCCATTTATTGACTTTTATTTGTTTACCACGTAGTCAATATGAGTATTAATTTCACATTGTATTTTTTCGAAATAAAACTCTACGTAAAACAAAATGTTCTTCTTAATAAAACATGGAAAAATTAATTAAAAACCTGTTAGATGGGTCATCTAGATTAATTAAAGAGATCGATCATGAATGTTTGTATTTAAAATTTTTGCACCACAAGGAATTTATTTTTCCATCCATTTTAACATTACTTCATTTATCACTCGAAGCTGTTTATTGTATTCGAAGCTGTTTATTGTATTCTATTTGGTTATGCATTAATGTAAGTTTATAAATGTGATGTATTTTTGAAATGTAGTTCTTAATGTAAATAAATATATATTCTTTTTAAAAAAAAATTGAAGTAATTGATAATAAGTTATAAGTTGTCTATATAAAGCCATTTATCACCTTTTATTTTCCTATCATGAAGTTTAATATAAGTGTATAAATGTGACATTGTTTTTTTTTTTAAATAAAACTCCATGTAAAATGAAATTTTTTTCTTAACAAAACATAAAATAATTAATTGATAATGAATAGTAAGTAGATTCTTCAAGCTCTATTAAGATATGGGTCATAAATAAATGTATTTAAAATTTTTACAACATACGCCATTTGATTTTCCCATCCCTATTAACATTTTATAAATTTCAATTCGTAAATAATTAATTTCTAATTGAAATAATAAAAGCCAAAAAGACATAAAGAATGTATTAAATTCTATTTATTTATATGCAATGATACAAAGTTATAAATATATTACATTTTTTAAACAAAGCATTTAATGTAAGTAGAGATCCATTTTTTAGAAAAAATAATAATTTAATATCAATCAATGATGAGTTCTAAGTGATTTGTTCTATTTTCAACTGATAACTTTTTATAACTATGCATTTTTAAATCAATTACTTTCATATACAATCATGCCATATTTTCGATAAGTCAAGAATCTTATAACCTCAAAATTAAAAGCAATACACCCTATCCTATTCTCCTTATAGAAGTGGGTCTTTCCCTTATCGAGAGCCTAGCTATGACTAGGCTCATGTTGTACAAGCACAAAATCAATAACATTGGAGAACATAGACTTCCTAAGCTAGCTTTAAATTCCAACCAAAACCACCTAAGGCCCAAATGATGTTGGTATAAAGAAACTACGGCCTAGTTAAACCATTGGGAGATCAACGAAATGTTTCAGTGTAAAATATTAATAACATTAAAAAAATTGTTACTTCTAAGTTTAAAGAGAAAATGTGGTGTGATAAAGACTTAGAGGCTAAAAGAAAATTAAGATATTATAAGGAGGTCATCAACCCTAGTCTATAATATCAAAAGTATCTCTCTCTTTTAAATAGCTCAAAGAAAAAAATTAATATAGGTAAGAAAAGAATGAACTCTCATGAGCTCCATAGTGAAACAGGTTGTTGGGGAGTTCGTAAAACACCATGGGTGGAAAGGATATGCCATCTCTATGAGAATATGAAAATTGATGATGAAAATCACTTCCTCTTAGAGTGCCCTGCATACACCCACATTATATCTCTGTTTCATAATCTTTGTTGAAATACTGAACTTCCTAGCCTTTTAACATGTCAAAATTATAGTGAGCTCGGGACGCTTCTCTCCAAGCTCATTGAGCATAGGAGTACAATTTTAAAGCAAACTAAATAATTCATTTCTTTATGTCCGATAGACCAAAGTTTGGTATCAGTGGACGTTAACCAACATCATCATCATCATCATCATATATGTGATATTGTTATTTCTAAATGAAAATTCTATGTAAAGAAAACGTTTTCTGTTAAAACGTGGATTAATTAATTCATAATGAGCATTAAGTAGACTATTCAATCCCATTCAGGAGTGTCATAAATGAACAACTTTAAAAAAATTTCCACCATATGACATGATTTTCCCATCAAGATTAAGATTTTGTAAAATTCAATTATTAAATAAACTATTTGTAATTAAAATAATCTCATAGTAGCTAACAAGACCTAAAGCTATTTATTGTATTCCATTTAGTCATATGTATTGTTACAAGTTTATAAATGTAATATATTTCTGAGATAAATCTCTTAATGTAAGTAAAGGTACATCTTTTACAAAGCTAATTAGAATTTATTGATAATGGGTTTTAAGTGGTTTATTTAGAACACATGGAAAATCATGTGTAATAGATAAATGAATTTTAATATATATTTAATATTAAAAATTAGTGTCTTAATGATAATTTATTAGTAGTTACATTAATTATTTAATAAATAAAGAGCATGAGGACTTATATAAATTTCAACTAAAATCCATAAGTTGTGTTTCACATTTATTTATTCCCCGTTAAAAATTCTTATCATTTTCTCCTCTTGGTAAAAGTAGTGGTCAATCATGGTTTTTCGTACAATAGGTTGGCACTATTACATTAGGACCATTATTATTTTTCGACAATGTGGACAAGGACACACAAATATCGAGGCTACCATCAAGTGTATTATTTTTTGAAAACCCTTGCTTCCACTATTTACTTGTCTATGCATATTGGTTCTCAATGGCCACTAATTCTTGTTTACTTCAATTTGTGACAGTGTCCATCATAGTGGAATGACTTGAATACCCATTTAATAAATCTCATTTGATGTACTTGGCTTTGAGTGGAGATAGATCAATGATACCGAAATCTTCTTGAAATACCTATATCAATAGTACCTAGCTTTAATAGTGTATGCATGGATGCTATAAAGATGAATTATCACCTCCTCATTAGTGTTACTTAAAGGCATGAAGGGGTAGAAAATTTAGCACAAAAACATTTTACTAAGTTTCTAGTAGAATATTTTCAAAACAATGCAAGGGGGGCACCTCCTTTCCACTTAAAAAAATATCCTCACATCACCATTATTCAATCAACAACTCTCTCGCAGGTTGTGGGAAAGGGGGTTAGAGTCATCTAACACAAAATTAAAACATCGATGACTCTATTATATTATCCATAACTATAATATATTTCTTGTATGTTAGACATACTAATATGATTTACCTTGAATAAATTGTTTCTAAGAGTTTTATTTCACACTCATATTGTGCATTGATACTATTGTACCTAACAACCCCATGTTTTACCTATTCATGGTCTCTAATTGGTTTGACATTCCTAAAATTATTTTTTATCTTAAATTAAGATAATACGGTGATTTAAAAAATAATGAATGTTGTTGAAGGCCTTGTAATAGAATACTTCTGAATTTAATGAAATATGTGTTTTTTGATTTATGGGAGATACATCAATATGATCCTTCAATGTATCTTCCCTAATCAATATTAATTCACTATCTAGAATCTTGAGCTAATAATTAATAGTACCTTGGAACTTACAAACAATAATGGAAGGCTTCCTTGTGATTGAAATGGGGTTTACCTCATCGACAATTGATCATTCCATTTTCATTCATCGGTAATTAAGAAGTTTCCATGCTCAACATTAGCACATCTAAATGCATGGTGTAGATTCATTCCATTAGGGTTGTGTAGAATACCTTGGGCTAGTGACACTTTACTATTATATGGTACCCTTCCCAAGCTACGTTGGCACAATGTATCATTTGATGTACTTTGAGGGCTAGTATGGGCCATGTATCTTATATATGTATATAGTCCTACTAATATATATTGTGACATAGATCTGCACTATATTTGTTGGTGGCTATGATATTTTCACATGGATCCACAATGTATTCTTCAGCGAGATGTCTTAGCATTTCATGTCACAGATTTACAATTTATAGTTTGCATTCATGCTTAGTTTGTCTTTATGAATAAGCATATGTATGTCCAACTTTAAGATGTTATTAGTATGATTGATACTTGAGCATCTCAGTTGCTCCAATTCAACTCTCGAGTCATCACTCCTTCCTTCCATTTCAAGCTCTATTTCTTTTCTAATGCATTTCATCCATCAATTTCTCTTTTGACTTCATGCATTAAAGGGCATCCATTATAACCCTATTTTCCAGTCCACTATAGTGAGGGAGACCCAAGTTAGCCATACCCTTGTTGTTGGCCAAAATGCATTCCCCTCCACACTTTCTTTTACTTGTGTCTGACTTACAAGGAAGCTATTACATGTTAGAGTGGTGAAATTACATAGTTAAGTAATTTCTCATAATTATCTTGTCACAATTTCGTAAATATGAGAACATAAATTTTTCATAATTGACAAAAAGTTTCTAAAATTTATCATTGCTAAGGAGATTAACTTGACTTACTTATGTATAAGTCAGTTAGGGGTTAATTACCGTCGAAGTCTACAAACATCTCAAGCCCCTAGGATTCCATATAATTTCTCTTGGAAGATAGAACAAACCTATATAATCTGACCCTATCAAGAAGAAAAGGGCTAGATCTAGTTTAAATTTGGCTAGATCTGCCTAGATCGAAATCTAGTTAGATGTAGTTATTTAGAAGTAGTGAGACCATCTCTGATCTAGGAGGAAAATAGGATTAGAATATCATAAGGAGTGCTCTCATTCTATCAATATAATATATCATTTTGATTTGTTAATGAAAATTTGATTCCTTTCCTATCATATTCGTTTCTATGGTCTCTTTTATGTCATACATTAAATTTCAATTATATTCATGTATATAGAGGCTACAAGATATGTGGTTTGGTCAATTTCTTGTTTGACCTCCTACTAGTTGCACCAAATAACAACACTTTCTTCACACAAAGTCTAATGGATTTTGGGCGAAATATATGAAGGGTAAAATCCACGAAGCATTTGCTCCTTGTCCCTGAATTATTTTTGATGCAGCAACAATGTTCACAAGTAAATACTTAATATTAATTATTTAAACTAAAATTAGTATAATTATAAAATATCTTGAAGAGTTATCTCAGTTAGTATTGTCCCTATTGTTAAAGTGTGTTTGTTATTAGAGATCATAGGTTCAATTCTCTAAGTTAGACTATGTGGTTGAGCTTATACGAAGCCTACATGAATCTAAATTAAAAGATCATAAAAATTAATTAAATTCGTATACAAAATCTTACTATAAAACTTGTCTAAAATTTCCTTTAATTATTTCTATGCTTGTATAAAACTATATGGTTCAAAAAACCATCAAAGTTAATTAATTCGTATACAAAGTATTAAGATAAAACTTGTCAAAATGCCATTTAGTTATATCTAGACTTATATGAAACTTTTTTATTCCAAAGGCCATAAAAATTAATTAAATTTAAGAAATTTGTATAAAAAATATTACTGTAAAACGTGTCAAAAATACCCTTTAATTATTTCTATATTGTCAAAAATAACCTTTTAATTATTTCTATGCTTACACGAAACTATCTGATTAAAAATACATAAAAATTAATTAAATTTAAGAAATTAGTGTACAAAATATTACTATAAAAGTTGTCAAAAATGTCGTTCAATTATTTCTATGATTATATGAAACGTGAAATACAGGATTTGCAAAATGATGCAACACTGAAATATATGTAGTTTGGATCTACTAAATGAAGCTCGACTTTGGCTTGATTCAGTCATAGTTATCTTTTCATTCATAGATATTTCCGTATCCCGTGACTTCATGTTAATGAAATCTGAGATGGATAATTGTGAATAAAAGTCTAGATTCAATATGATTTGTTCAGAAAAATAAAATAATATGTTAGTCGGAGACAAAGTAGTTTTTATAGGTGGTTAGATTACGATGGTTCTGATATGAAGTTCAAAGTCTCTCCTCACTTACTATTTGTGATGCGCTTGAAAATGCATATAAAGTGGAAGACCGTATGACTTAGCTCTACCCGAATTACCAATTCCTCCAGATACTCTTAAAATAACCAAAACATTAAGATGGTGCGTCCCATTATGATCAATTCTTATCATATTGTATGGGTGATGAGAAATTATGTCTGTTAGTGAACGTTTCTTTATTTCTTTTGTGCACTTCACTTCGGGTGCGTTTCAGCTTCTGGTGTCTATGTCACACAACGGTGTGGTTTTCTTACTATTTATGAATTTTCCAAGTGTGTATGTACTTTTAGAGGATTTTAATTGTGGCGAGCTCTTTTAGTTTTTCGTCCAATTCACTTTTTCTGCGCTTTCGTTTTTGGTGTTTATGCGACCCAAGGGTATAGTTATCTAACTGTTTATGAACTTTAGCGGTGTGTGTAATTTAAGAGCAATTTTGTTGTGTTGAGACTCGTCAGCTTATATCTAGTTTTCTTCAATAAGGGTACCTTATAACTTGTTTGAGGGTAGAATCTACATTGGTTATTTACGATAGAGTGGAAAACACTGTAACGTAACTTTTGTTTAACGGTTTGTTATATGTTAGTATGGCATCTTAATGCGGAAAGATGAAGGGATGTTTCTTTGTGCAGTGAGAATATTTCATAGATACAGTTGTTCACCATGTTTTCTTGATGGTTAGTTATGTATTGATTGTCTTAACGGAAGTCTAGTTTCCAGGATACCAAAATGGAGAAAAACATGAAAGTGTGGGAACAATCTGCGCGTTGGTCGCAAGAATCATCGGTAAATTGTATAGTGCATTTGTTGTATGAGCATGTGCATCCAAAATACGTGCAATATAATTTGGCCGGTCCCAGACAATGAAGTCAGGAAACTAAGATTCCCATGAAAAATGAATAGTTTTATCAGTAAGATGATTTTAACAAACCCTATTCCCGGAAGGCGTGGGAGGATGAGACCAGGCTTTAAAGGAGCACCAGCCATGGAGGGTTTCCCACCGACAGCCCCGCCATCCAGGGAACCAAATTAACTGTTGCCCGCGGATTAAGCTAACGCGCATAATTCCCATAGCTCAGAAATAACGGTATTCCGCCGCCCTGAAATATCACATTTAAAACCATGCTGCGTCAAATATTCCTTGATTTAGTCATCCTCATCCACATACTTGTTTCATTTTCTCTGGCTTGCCCGGCTCTGCAATTGCAGATTGAAGCCTGTGTTCGGCAAAAATGGGTCAGTGCTATTCTACTCGGACTGTAAGTAAGCCCAAACGACAATGGAAAGCGACCAAACTACAGCCATATCATCATCGCCCCAAGTTTAGCATAAGGCGTTGCATTGCGGTAGCAAAGCGTCACAGACGCAGACTCTACATTATCTATCGATGCATCATTGTGCTTCTATGCTGGCATTCTGATGGAAAAGCATAGATTAACTCCGTTTTGCCGAAATAGAAATCAATTACAGTGTGATTTCCCATCTTTTTTATTTTTATTTTTCTCAATAGCAGAATCGTCGCGGGTTTCTTAAAAGAGCAGCTTGGGGTCAGTGGAATGGATATATTGTTTATCATAGAAGAATAAATATTGCTCTGTTCGTCATTGGGGGTTCAGCATGAAGATGACAACAACAATGAGAACAGGAATAGGAAGCCAACTTCAATATTTCTATATGCATGCCAGGTATGAAGATGATGAAGTCGGGTGCGAACACGAACCAGAAGTCGGGTTTTTTTCAATGTTTTGCCCCTCGTTATACATACTATTTTCTCGCATTAAGGATAATGATTACTGTTGCACTCAAAGTGGTTTTGATTTTTCGAATTTATAAGATAATCTAATTTTGTTTGAACAATTAGGTCTATTTAATGATTCGGGAAAAGTAGTTTTGAGAGAAAAAAGGGAAATTGTGCAACTCTGTTTATTTAATCCTTTTGAAAATGGTTTTGCGAAAAGAAAAAAATTCTTATGGTGAATATGGTTTTTTGGATTTTCAAGTATTTATGGTTGTCCTCTCGGTAGACTCGTGTTCATCACTTAGAGTTGATTTTGATGGTGGGCCGTGAGTCTATTTCTGGCCATGAGGGTTGACCAATTATAAATCTACACAAAGGAAAAATCTAGAAAATTATAAATCTACACAAAGGAAAAACCTAGAAAATAACATTCACAATGATTAGAAGATGTAAAAAAAAAAAAAAAAATATTATTATTGTGATTTTGATTTTGTTTTATATAAAAAAAATATTTTCACATTGTGAAATATAATTTTTTTAGAAAATAATTTAATAATTTCAGTAAGGTTATGAAAAGTCTAGGCAAAGAATTTTGAAAATGTAGCTATAATCGTGAGTATTTTGGGTATCTTAAGTGTTTTTGATGTTGCTGAATCTATTTGTACCATCAAAAATTCAGTATTTTGAGTGTCTTAAGGGTTTTTTTGATGGTTTTGAATCTATTTCTCCCTTAAAAAATGCAACACTCAATCTACTTGATTTTTTGATTTTTTTTGTACTAGATGACTCTGTCTAATAATAATAATAAAAAATATTCTCACATATTTTATTACTTCACATTGTTTACACTAGAATATTAATACATATTTCATATTATAAAATAACACAGACACACACACACATATATAATTTAATCTTTATATATAATATTATTATTATATATATATATTGAAATATTATATATTAAAACTATATTTTTTTTGGTAAGTTGCGCTAAGCTATTAAATTCAAAAACATAAGAGTATATTTTACAGGCAGGGTTGGTAAGTTGCGCTTAATTGTTTCTGGGCTGCTGCGTGGGAGGGGCCTAGCCCGGTCAAAACTTGAAAGCGAGAATTACATTGTGCGCAGTAGCACTGATACATTAAGGAGCATAAGAGTAGGACATAATAGTGAAGCCTTGTAGACAAAGATGAAAAAAACAAAATAAGACTGAACAACTGCATAGACATTATTCATCCTCATCATCACTATAGTCGGGAGTCTCCTCGTAGATGGGACAAACAGGGGCCTGTGCGATAGCCGCTTTCACTACAGTAGCAAGACGTTTGGGGAGATTTGCAGAAGCACAGAGAATGGGGGAGTCTGGGTTTATTACATTAGGTATCTTCATCCAAACACCTTTGAAATCCATAATCCAGATGTCTGTATCTTCATCCGCTTGCGCAGGACTGTTCGGGGGGTGTCGGTGTGCTCTGCGGAGAGGGAGCTATGGTAGTGGAGATGGACCTCCTCGTGCCTCGACGTCCTCTTTGCGCAAGTTACCTCGGGGATTCTTCTCGCTGCTCGGGAACTGAATGTTGCCTGACACGGGAGCTTGAGAAGGAGCCTTCAATCCATTCAACGTGGTTATCCTTGCCGCTGTGATAGCGACCCAGAAGAGCTCCGCATTGTCCAGCACGAATAGTGCGTTGGCACATCCTGGGTGCCATTGCGCACTTGGGAGGGGTGGCGGGGAAGCACAGTGGCAGGAGAAGTTGCGGAGGCTGGGGTATAGATGCGCAACATACACTGCACCATGCAGAGGGGGGTTGTGCAGCTCCACTCTAGTTCTGAGACTTCACAACTGATTGGAATTAGTGAGCGTCCATATCAGAAGGAGGAAAACTAAATGCAGCGGAAAGGAGATGAGGGAGGGCAGGAGCAGAGATTGGGAGGATATAGAAGATTGAGGATGAGGTTTTTAGAGAGGCAATGAATGATCTTCACACAATTCTACATGTGGAGGTCAAGCAGATTAGCAGGCACAAAGGGGTAGGCGTTGCTCCATTGCTGATTATGCATCATGGAGGTAATGGATAAGGTGAGGTGACGGTCAGGGTAAAGTGACACCAGGCCTGTTCGATCTGCGTGATCTCTATTTCTACAAGGAGCGTGTGAGGAGTTAATGGTAATTAGATTCGCTATAGGTGGGGATTTGCAATGGAGATTTCCGCAGTCCGCATGTGTTGGGAATTGTTGTTCACCCATGTCAAGCATGTCACCCGCATCCGGGGATATATTAAAAGTATATTAAACATTATAAGAATTATAAATATTTTTTATATCTAAATTGTAAATATTGATCAATATGATTAAAATTCTTTCAAGCTCTTTTTTTTTATGTATGTTGATATTAAATTTTTGTATTGCACTACAAATGTAATATCAAGTTCAAAATTTCATGACAAGTGTAATATCCTTATTTTTAATGCTTTTATTAGACAATTGAAAATCCTAAAGGTAAAGGAAAACAATAATTGTGGACATATTCTATTTTTTTAATTTATAAAGTTGGAATTTTAATTATTGTGCTAGAGTATATTGGAGGATTTCAAGTCCATCAAGATTGAATTAGATCCAAATACTTTCTCAAATTCTCCAAAAATCCTTGGAGAAAATAAAATAAATAAAAAATATTAGTTTGGAGGAAAAAATATAAAAGATATCTCAGTAAAGTGGAAAGATACTAATAAGAGGTGAAATAAAACTAAAAAGAGAAAGAACTTAGTTCTAAAGTACTTTTATGGAAAAAACAAAAGTAAAGCCTAGTAAAAAGGAAAAAAACATACCGATTTTACTAGACGTAGTTATGGAAATATGATGAAGGGAAAGCAAGCTTAAATGAGTCATTCCTAAGTAGAGAAGAGGTTTTCTACATTTTGGAGGATTTTTTCTCTGATCCGGGGGGCTGTGGACTGAAAGATCGAGGTTGGGTGGAAAATAGTCTTACCAAAATTGGTATGCACATGGAATTTAATTCGGTCTTGTGAAGTTGTTGTGATGGTCAAAGTTAGAGTAATGATGATTCATGTAGAAGAAATGGAAATTATCTTTCATCATTAAATGATGATTCAGGTGGAAGAGGTGGAAATTATCTTTCTGAATTTATTATTTTCTATAAAATTATAAATTATATAGTCTGATGTGTTTAACAGAATATACTATAATAAATATAGTTAGCTCTGTATAGTTACATAGACCAATGAAATTAGTAAACCAACACATATAATGTATAAACCCAAATAGTAGGGTTTAAATATGTTGTTAGGTTGAAAATGTCAAATTATTATATACAAAAATTATATTAATACATGTGAAAAAAAATAAGAAAAATAATGTATTTAACTAAGGTGTAATCAATCATTAAACATAAGTATATGTACAGTAAGAGAAAATTGTCAATCTAATAGGAATTATGATTGTACAAATAAAATTCAAATAATCTACTGTATATTAACAAGAGGGTTACATGTCGTTATTCATTATTTTATTGACTAAGAAATGAATTATGAAATACATAATAAAGTACTAGAGGATAGTACAAGAAAATAGTGCGATGAAGTATAAAAACACATTGCCAACGATTTATAAAAATGAATGTTTGTTATTATAAGCATAAAATAACAATTATATTATCAATGATAGAAATTATCCTTTACAAAATTTATAAATATATTATCAATGATAGAAATTATCCTTTACAAAATTTATAAATAGGGATATATTCTTGAATTGAGTTGGGTGAATTGTATCGATGATATGGACCAAATTGTAGATAGAAGAAATACAAATACAGTGTCAAAGATTGACAGAATCATTGTTCAAAATTGACGAATGATAAAAGTAGTGAAGAGAAATACTTGCACAAAAACAACATATACAAGGATTAGCATATATGTATATAATAAGAAAATTCATTATATAAATTACAAGTACTTTACCAAGGTAATTGGAATAGAATTATTGCTTTGTTATTGTATTATAAATAATGGAATCATCCCTGTACACATAGGGAAAATTTAATGAGTGCATATATGTAAATGAACACTAAAATAAGGTGGAATCTGTGTGAGAACATAAAAATTTAACTACCTGAATTATGGTAGACATGATAGATAATGGGAATCTGGAAAAATCTTGCTAAAAGAGAAAGAGCTTTTGTACAATCAATGATTTCATTAATTTGAGGAAATTAATAAAATAAGAAATAATTGTGGAACAAGTAACATAGATATAATTATAAGCCCCAATTATAATCAATTAAAATAAAATAGAATTATGTAAATTACCACAGAGTTATTCTAATTATGTATCTGTGTATACATAAAGGAAAAGTATTGAATTTAATGGATAATAAGATTAAAAACCTATTGAGACGTTTGAGTTAGCAAATAAATTTTATACCTGACAGAATTATGGAATGAACAGAACTAATTAGAATGTACCACACAAGGTGTGAGTGTGAATTGATGACCATATATTATAAATTATTTAACTAATTGCAATTCGTTTCCTATAGTAGGATTTCACGGACAAATAGCCATTCGAGTATCTCTGAGTAAAAATGATGCATGTATTCATTAGAGGGAAAAACGAATACATAACAGAGTTTTTCTACTATCCAACGAAGGATTGCAATTAAGAATAATTTATTCATAGTGAAGGAAAATAATATAAATGAAAATTGTAAAGTAGGAAATCAACTCTCGGGTATTAACAATATATGTTGTCTATCAATTTCTCATAAAACGAACATAAAAAATAATATGATGTGAAGAGGAATGCATATCTAATTTAAAAAAAGAGAGAGAAAATGAAAATTAATTCTATGAATTACATGAAAAACAAAGCTCTGTGGAGGAACGCAATTCGAATTGGGGCAAATCGATTTCATAACCCCAATGATATACTAATTTAATCAAACCCTATTAACTTATAAACAATGTTACTTAATAGTCGAAATGAAGCCAATATAGTTTCATGAAGGAATTGTGTCAAGACACAGAGAAACATTTTAAAGATCAGAGGACAAGGGATTTTCGTTGTTCTAAATGAATGCTTAACTTAAAATAATTTCTTTACAAAATTAATGAAATGAAATAGAAAAATAATTGAGGAGAATTGTGTCCACTATCGTATCCATAAAAACTAGAGACAAATCTTAATCTTCTAAAAACGATGTATACATAAATGTCTTACCTAGAAATTGATAAACAACATTTCCTTCAGAGGGCGAGGAATACATAGAATCGCTGCAATAACAAACAAACCAAAACACAATTAGTTAAACAGAAGAAAACTAGGTGTTGGTAATAGAAAGCGTAGAAATATGGCACGAGAAAAAAATGTAACGTCGAGCAAAATCTTACCAGAGGTGAGTCGAGTTTCGTACGCCCAGGAAAGGAAGGCTGCAAAATGGCATAAGGGTTTGGATGGAGATTCAGAGTCAAGACCTTAGTCGGCGGACTAAACGCAAATGAGACTACAACGTAAACATGCCTTCGAAAAACTAAATGCATAGGTTGGGGAAAAGACATATGGATAAATTCTCACTGTTAACGTGGCAAAAATCCATCTTAAAACAGATCGAAAAGATCATGGAGGCCATGTGATTGATTTAACTAACAAATTATTTTCATTAACGAGTGAAATCCTCGAATAGAGGAATGACATAAATAGTTTGTCACCAAATTATGAGCAAGATATAAATGCTAAACATCCTCTTATGGAGCTTTTCCACGATCCCATAGTGGCTTTTCTCATTTCTTGCTATAAGGGGTGGCGACGGTCATTCGTGCTGGATATCTATTCCTAATTGGCCTTCTGGATCGGTTGTCAGGATTCTGGGTGACGGCACTCTTACAGCCTGCAAGTGGTGTCCTTGGGTGTATAGGTGTCCTCCTTTCTGCATGGAGGCTTCCAGAGATTTGAATGCGCGGGAGGATTCTCCGACTTATTCAGCCGCTTTGCATAACGTCGACTTTGAAACTGATGTGGCTATTATTCAACAGGGTCTACAAGCTTTAGATGAGTCTGAGGCAAATTGTATTCTGCGACATAGGAGACAAAAATCTAGGAGGACTGGTTGTGGTGCTCGCAGAGGGAAAAAGAACATCCTTAAACATAGGATGGACATTAAGGAGGTTAACCTGGATTATGAGGATTTATGCACAAGGGTGGCGAGCTTACAGAGGCGAGTTGTTGTTGGGAGGTGGGTTTTTCCCGATAGGGATGATTTTGATACTGCATCATGGATCCACCAGAAATGGAATACCATAATTGGCTATACTCCAAAGGTTAGCAAGTTGGTGAACGGGTGGTTTAGTATACATTTCATGAACCAGGTAGACGTTTTTAAAATCATAGGACGTACCTGGGTACGTGGAAGGAGCTTCATGCAAATTATACCATGGTACATCGGGTTCAATCCTGTTTTGGAGGCACCACGTAACAGAGTGGTTTGGGTTAAACTGCCGGGTTTGCCTCTGGAATTTTGGACCATTAAGGCCTTGCGAACGATTGGGGATTCCATAGGATCCACAAAGTATATAGATCCTAGCATCATGGGTGCAGCGGATAAGAGGATTGCATGGCTTTTGGTGGAGGTAGATTACTTGGGTGGCCTTCCGGGTGACATTGATCTCATTTGGAGTGATAGGAGGCATCGACAACGTATCGACTTCTGGGGGATTCCTTTCAGATGCTTGATCTGCCACAAAACGGGCCATCTCAGAGACCATTGCCCGATGAGATTACATATTGCAAGGTCGGACCAGTCTAGGAATGCTTCAGATGGAGTACGTCGTCATTCTAATGCTCAAGCACCGATGGCTGGTTTACATACAGGTAATATGGCTAACTCTTCCTCTGAAGAAGAAGCTTACAATACGGCGGAGGGTCAAAATGATGTCTCTGTCCCTGATTCGTTTATTCCGGCTAACCTAGCTAGTCATCCTTCTGTCTCTAAGAATCTTTATAGGGTACTCCAGCCTGAGTCACAGCGTGAAAATGATCCTACTACTTCCTTTCAAAATGGTTCTCATGGTCCGGTTACTTGCCCATCTTTTGCTCCTTCTGCCCCATCCTTTCCCGCTAAAAATGCTATCTCCTTGTCCTCCAAAGGATTTGTACGTAACCCTGAGAAGCGGCCTTTGAATCATCATGATGTGGGTCAATGCAGCACTATGGTTCCTATCTGTCCGGAGAGGAATTTTTCCTCGTCTATTGATCCCCCTTTATTTAAATCTTCTAGCTCTGTTGGGAGGCGTCCTTCTAATATACATTGTGGTAGCATTATAGATGATTATGATGCACAGGGACCTGGATATATGGGGGTCGAGGGTCCTTTATATCATGTCCGAAGTCTGCTTGATGATAGCGAGGATGATGGGAAATTTTCTGGCTCGCCACATGGCACCCCGGGCTTTAATGGGACCATCAACCTTTCTGACTCCTCAAGGAATTCCATAGGTAGTGATCTTGACTTTCTTATGAGAAATTCCAACATGGACCTGGCTACCTTGACGGTTTTTGACAAACCTATTCCCACAAAAGCAAAACATTCTCCTACCTTATCCGATGCATTAAAATCCATCAAAAAAAAGGCAAAAGGTGCATGTGGCAGGAGGAAGGAGAAAGTTAAATCTATTTCTCTGTTCATGGATGACGAGGCCGGCCATATTGACAATCAAAACCGCAACATTGAGGGGACTGCCAACAACTCCAGGGCACTTAGAGCGTGTAACCCTTCTGCGGTTTCACCATGAATCAAGTCATCTCTTTAAACATAAGGGGTTTAGGTGATGACCCTAAATATCATTGCCTAAGGGAGCTACTGGTTTCAAAGAACCCGCTCATTTTCTTTGCACAGGAGACTATGTCTGAGAGATCTAATGCTATTAATTTGTTTTTAAGAATCAAGAGGAATTGGCACGTTGCTGCAACAAATTCATGTGGACGTTCGGGGGGTTGTCTGGTTATGTGGAACCCTTATCACGCATCTTTTAAAGCCTTCAGCTTTTTTGGAGGTATTTTGCTGCATGGACGTCTTAGAGGTATGGATCATACTTTCAATTTTATTAATCTATATGCGCCATATGTGAATAGAAGGTCTTTCTGGGACAGGATGGTGATGACTAGTGTTTTTACTCTTCCAAACCTAATCATCATGGGTGATTTCAACTCCATTTTTAACGCTGATGAAGCATGGGGAAACAGGGCCCGTTTGGACCCTTTGGCTGGCCACTTAAACGACATTTTTCTTACTCATGGGCTGATGGACATTAGGCCGCACCCGTTGGTGCCTACGTGGACCAATAGAAGGGCGGGAGAGAATTATATTGGGAAAATATTGGATAGGGTGGTGGTAAAAAATTCTATTTTTGACATTTTAGGTGGACCAAAGTCATATGTCATTGCTTCTGACGTATCTGACCATTATCCAATCTCTCTCTCCTGCAATAATTTCCCTGTGCGCACGGGATATCCATTCAAGTTTAATAGGATATGGTTAGAGGATCCGGAGTACACTGGTTTGGTTGAGGTAATTTGGAAACAGGATCCGGAGCCTTTGCTTTCAGAGATATGGGACTCTTTTCATCTCAAACTTCAGAAAACTAAGACTAGGACTAAAAATTGGGAGCGTGAGAAGAAAGGAAAACTTAGGGCAGAGTTCAGACGGATTCAGGCCGAAATGGAGGAAATTATTGAATCCTTTCTTCATATATATCCAGATGAACAGACTCTCGACAGCCTGAAATGCTTGGGTACTAGGAAAAGAGAAATATTACGGATTGAAGAGTTCACATGGAGGTTAAAGAGCAGAGCACTTTGGCTTGCAGAGGGGGATCGAAATACTAAGTTCTTTCACAGAAGTGCCAATGAGAGGAGAAGAAAAAATGCCATATGGAGCATCACATCGGCGGATGGTTCCACTGTATATTCCTCCCAAGAGATTCAAAACGAGGCCCTCCGACATTTTGCAGAGTTTTATGCCAAACAGGATGATATCAATATGGCAAACCAAATGTGGATGCTAGAGCACATTCCTCGTTTTTTTGATGATGTTGATATTGCACTTCTGGATAAGGAGGTCACTGGGAATGAAGTTAAATTGGTCCTTAAATCATTTGCATGTGATAAAAGTCCGGGGCCAGATGGCTGGCCCGCGGAATTTTATATTCATTTCTTTGATCTGCTGGGTGAGGATCTGACCAAGGTCATTGAGCAGATACGTATCCGGGGCTATATATATCCCAATCTCAACTCAACTTTTATTGCTCTGATACCAAAGGTGGATGTTCCCCACTCTTTTGTGGACTTCCGTCCCATTGCCCTATGCAATGTACTCTATAAGATTATTTCAAAAATAATAGCAGAGCGTATGAAGGAAACACTGTCTAGACATATTTCTAAGGAACAGTATGGTTTTCTCAAGGGTAGATCCATACATGATGCCACTGCCATAGCACAGGAAATTTTGCATACCATGCACGTGGAGAAAAGGGAGGCCATCATGGTTAAAGTTGACATTTTTAAAGCTTATGATACGATTGATTGGGCATATATCAGGGCTGTCCTCATGAAGGTAGGCCTACCTATACGCATTATTAGTTGGATCATGGCCTGTATCTCTACTGTTAATTATGCCATCATCATTAATGGAGTTCCGACTACTTTCTTTGCTGCTGGGAGGGGTCTCAGACAAGGATGTGCTCTATCACCGCTAATCTTCATACTGATCATGGATGGTTTCAGCTGTCTTCTCCGGGAGGCAGTTTTACAGGGACACACATTGGGTTTCTCTTTCTCAAACACTCTGGTATGTACGCATTCTCTGTTTGTTGATGACTTGTTATTATTTGGACATATCTACAGGGAGCATTGGCTCTGCATCCACCATATTTTTAGCAGATTTGAATCCGCTACTGAGCTGGCCATCAACAAACAAAAATCCTTTATTATTTATGAATATGGTGACCATGGGGATCTGGAATACATTGCTGGTCTATTTGGAATGGAATTAAGAGAAGTGTCGGAGGGTTTCATTTATCTAGGCTTCCATATAAAACCATGCGGTTATAAGATCCGAGACTGGATGTGGCTTATAGACAAATTTAGGAGGAAGATGTTCAGCTGGAAGCACAGGTGGTTGTCTATCGGTGGTCGGCTCATTATGATCCAAGCTGTTTTGGCTCAAATGATGGTGTATTGGGGTCACCTTTATTATCTTCCAGATGGTGTTATTAGACTTATTAACTCTATCATAGCCAAATTCTTATGGGGAGGGGCACAGTTGCCTTCTAAAATCCACCTATGTAAACTTCAAAAACTCTGCAGACCAAAGGACCATGATGGTTGGGGAATTCTGGATACAAGAAACTTTAATATCGCTCTGCTCATCAAATCGTTCTGGAGAGCGTTGGACAGTGACGGTATTTGGAACAAGGTGATCAAATGCAAATATGTTATGGGTGATCTACTTCATCAGATCCTTAATAATCAAGTCGCATTCCCACGCCGTATATCTGTTATATGGGGAAGTTTCAAAAAGATTTACAGGCATATGGCTGCAAGGGTGGCATGGTCTTTTGCTGATGGCAGACGCATTCCACTGGTGCATATGAAGATGATTGGTTGGTGCTCTGAACTCGGCCCTTCTCATCAGCTTATCCACAGACTTGCTCATCGTGGTGTTTTTTATCTATCTCAGACCATTCATCAATGGTCTCTTGGGGCTCCTATTCTAAAATCAGCGGCACAATTAAATTTGAGGGGTCCGGATTATGAGGAATGGGATTTCCTAAGGGATAACATTCGGGCTCTGGGATTATGCCGGGATGAGGGGGGTGATAGGATTGAATGGGATGGTCCTACGAAGGCTGGGAATCCGGTGGTTAGGGATATATATAGATATATCAATAAGGCTTCATACACGGAACTTCCCAGCAGGTTATTTTACAAGTTCTGGCATCGGCATATCCCTACTAAGATAATACTTTTTGGCTGGTTGGTATGGAAAGATAAGGTTTTGACTGGCTGTAATTTAATGAAGAGGGGTTTTCATGGCCCATTCAGGTGCCATATTTGTCTTAAGGAATCTGAAACGACAGATCATCTCTTTTTTAGATGTCTTGTCATCATAAAAATATGGCGTCTTTTCTCTGTTCACTTCTTCGGTATCACTTGGTATCCGGTTGACTTCATGACTGCTGTTTCGGAATGGGACAACTTAAAAGGGAGGTACAGATCTCTTCCCTTTTTCCTTATTTGGGAAGTCTGGCTTGGTAGAAATAGGGTGATTTTTGAAAACATACCCTTTCAGATTCCAAGTATATACTCTGCAATTGCAAAATGGTTGGAGGATCGACCCACTACAGTCTCTCATATACAGGATTTATCCTTTCGACTTCGACCACATGAGGTGAATCTCCCAGCAGTTTATTTTGATGGAGCGTGTATGAATGGTAACATGGGTTGCGGTACATAGATAAGGATTTCTCAAAGAGAGAGAGTGCATATTCACTTTAATGCTGGCATGGGATCCAACAACAAAGCGGAAATCATCGCTCTATGGGGTGGTCTCCGTTTTGCCATCTACTTACAGTTAATGAATATACATGTTTATGGTGATTCTAGGATTGCTATAGGTTGGATATCTGACTCTCAGGCATCTGTTCCTTCTGGACTACATGGTTGGGTATCTCGGGTACGACGTTTGTGGATACAGCTCAATAGGCCTGCCATATGTCATATTTACAGAGAGAATAATACTAGGGCAGATAGCCTCTCAAAGATGGGACTAAACACAGATTTTGGCACTATGCAGGTTCAGCTATTCCGAGATGGTCTCATATTCTGGGAGACTGATATTGATATTCCATAATTCGGCACAGTTTATACCTTTTGATCTTTTCTTCTTCATATCCGGCAACTTTATCTTTTTTGCAGGTTTATGATATACAGCATATGTTTCTAACAGGCGAGCGTGTTTATATGTTTTTTTTATCCTCCTGTGGTGTTATCGTTGATCATGATATATCTCTTCCTCAGGCGAGCGTGACTGTATTTATCCGCCCGGCTTCTGCCTTTTATATATCACTCTTCAGGAGAAGTTTAAATTATATCCTTCACTTCCTGATCTCTCCTGGCAGTGGTATATCTGTCGTGGGGTGACTCGGCATATGCCTGGTTTCTCTTGTTTTATCATGCTTTGGAGGCTTATTGTTTGGATTGAACTCAGGCGTGATCGAACTCTTTCAAGCGAGCGTGAAATCTTATTCAGGCGAGCGTGCACCCCATCAAGCGAGCGGGTTTATATAAATCTGCTTGGCATAATATGCTGTTGCCATTTTTGTACTGATGAACCACTCCTACATCCTTGTCTCGGGACAGACATATGCATATCAAGTCATCATTTATGCGACTTTATTTGGCTTGATTTAATCTAATCTATCGGACTATTTTAGTGCTTTTTCATTTTCTCCTCTTCTATATCATAGGTTTATTTTCTGGTGGTCATCTGTACTTTCTGCACCATCATCCTCTTTCTGCTCGCTTTATAGCTGAGCATGTTGTTTTTGGACGGGTACGTCCTTTGTTGTTGTAGTCATCATTTGGCTGCCTCTGGTTGACTATCTCGCTATATTTTTATACATGCTTGAGATGTATTGGACTATGTACTGGTTTATATTTAATATATCACGACGCTTTTTTTCTTCCGAAAAAAACATATAATCAAATTCCAACATTGATTGGAATAAAATCAAGAAGTTGAACATAGGGTTAGTGTGTTAATTATTATATATTGACATTTCAATATGAGGACCAACGTAATATCTCATAAAAGGAATCGATGGAATGTGACAAGGGTATTCATTAGGATGTGTCCTAAGTAGGTATAGGGTAATGGGTGATATGTATTATGAGAAATTCATAAAAGTATCAACATTATGACTACAACAAATAAATTTGAATTAAGTCAAAGCTATATCATAATCAAAAAATGTATACATATAACGTCACTTCGTATATTCAAATTTAGGCTAAGTTGGGAATTAAAGATGAAATTCAAATAATTCTCTAAAGTGGAATTATTAGTATATTGGAATGTATCATGATATTCATTTTCAACCTTATGCATAATTATTTAAAATAATTATGTGATATAATGAAAGGTTGATTCTCATGCTATAAGTCCATGTATGGATAGGTAGCTTTAATATCAACTCTCATTGTTTTCATAAAGGTTAAACAATGTGGTATAAATGGAATAATTGAAGAAGAGTATATATAGTTTAATTAGAGGGGTTTGAGGATAAGTATAATCTTAGAATATAGGTAGATATTCTAAGATAAAGTGAAATTTGTTATTTTAATAACAATTCTAGAACATGCATAAGATTATTAAGAAATAAATTAATGGTAAAATAAATTTACTATTATAAGAGAAGTGAGCACCTAAAGAATTGTCAACAAGGACAGTTAATATTGAAAGTGAAATGGTAAATTGTTTAATATGGTCTCAGGATCATTAATCATAGAATTTTATTAAGTTCACAAAACATGAACTTGTTAGAGAAAATTTAATGACAGAAAGTGCACCTAGATGGAAACATCGAAATATGACGAAAGGTAATAACGTCAAATGACGACAAAGTAGCATAGAGGACAAAATTAGTTTTTTTCTTCTCTTTTTGGGTAATTGTATTTGTTACAAAAAGCCTTCAATTATTACACTTTTTTGTCTTATAGTGTTCTCCCTACATTTTTTTTTGAGCTAGGGGGGGGGGGGGGTTGTAAACATGGATTTTGAGATTTTCATTGCTCCCATAGATTATAATGTACTCCTTGGGCACAGTTTATTCTAACTTATGACATCTATCATTTATTCAACATTTCATGTGCTTCACTTCCCTTATAAAGGAAATATTTTTACAATCAATCAATTAGAATATTATGTTTTGTCGACTATCCGTACCACTATGGGCACTTTTGTGCCATTTATTGGAGGTATCCTTTTAGCTTATGCCACCTAATTCTCTTTATTCTTTCATCTCTATTATGCACATTATCTACTCCATTATGATTTTTCCTTTTCGGTGTCCTAATCCCTGGATGATGTCTTCTAATTGTATGTAGGTTTCTATGGTGAGCATATGCCACCTTTAGTGGAACATATTGTCTCCGAAGTAGTCATGTTAGTAACTCCTCACATTGTTCAAAAACTCCATCCCAATATGGAATATGATGACGATACTTTCCCACATGGGTTTTTCATTCTTCCTGATCCACGTGGATCCATTGACAATAAGTCTCCTTCTCTACACATCACATTGGAGGTAATGGATTCATTTTCAAATCCTAAGGAGGCCATTTCTCTTCATGCATTTGTTCTCCTAGAATAGGGACTAGAAAATATTAGTAAAGTAAATCTTGAATCATGTTAGGGCGTATTTTCTCAACCATCCATGGAAATTCCACACTTAGATTGAGTGAAGTCTTGGGTTTCTAGTACTGAAGTTGCTAATTAATTTTATAACATAAATCCTCTTTTTGGCGAGTTCTTCACACCTCATTTATGTATTTATAGTTATTTTCAAGGAGCTATATCAGTTGATGAGACCACTTAATTTTTATGTCCTCATGTCATTCCCAATAATGATATGGTTCTCATCTTTCCCTAACATAAAAAACAATTTGGAATCTAGTAATTCAACTATCTCTAGCATAGATCCATCATATCGTACCATATGGTACGCAGAATAGCCCATGAGTTCATGTATGTGTGTCCTTTCCTTCTGCCTAGTAGTTGGCACAACTTGACATGATCTACTAGATTGTGTCACACTTTATACATATTTATTGTATTTTTAGTATCATGTTTCAAGAAATAACATTCTTCAAACCTCATATATCCCAAACTACCCAAAAAAAAAATCAAAAAAGTTAAAAAATCAAAAAAATATGGGGACATTTTTACCTAATCCATGTTTTAATTATTGAATTATGTGATTTAACCATGCGTGTATCTTTTCCAAATGATTTTTACATGATATATTGGTGTCTTTATTGCAATGTGCACTGGACCCTAGGTGCATTTTCATTGAACCTATCATGTAGAGGTAGGTCTTTCCCTACCATTTACTTTTCGTTACTGACACTCATTTCCATCTTCATTGTGCCTTTTGTATGACCCCTTAAAGTTGTGATATTAACCCATCTCTTGTTGCACCGCATAAATTGGAAGTAAAACATTCATCAACATGGTTTCCCTAGATTGGAACATGTTTTCCATGTTAGTGTCTATGAAATTTATTCTCCTATCTTTTAATCCCCCCTCTTTTCTTGCCATGACATAATATAATCCTCATTTACTCTTCTTCATCACCTTCTATATTTATACCAAGAGGATTCCACCCAATTTACACCTTGTTATTGCTTCTACATTTAGCCTCTCTTATGCATATTGATAAGCCTTAGTCTCATTTCACTATCATTTCTTTATCTCAGAACTAGTTTCTATTCTTTGTGCTAGTTTTTCCTCTATGAAAAAATTCCTTTTTGTCCTTCTCATGCTCATTAAAAACTGAAAGCCATCTAGTATCCTTTTATCTCTTTTTTGGGCTCATTAAAAGTAAACGAAAAATAACTATATAGATTACTTGTCTTCTCTTTCATGCCCATTAAACTATGAAGAAGAATAAAAGGAGAAAAGGGAAGGGATATCATGTACTTGAGTTATCAGTCAAAATGGAAATGTCAATCACGTCTCCCTTGAACATAAAACCTATTGCCATCATTTCTTCTTGGTTGGGTTTTAGCTTTTATCGGATCCTTGCCGTATTTATGATTTTCTTTACTCTTCTATATGGTTACTCTTCTAGTCACTATTGAGCATGCCTTAATGCGCCTAGTGTTGTTACACAATATCTTATGTTTCTTATTATTTAATGTTACCATGTCAATTTTGTGTGATGTCCTTATATGTTTTAGGGAAGTCATAGCCTCATTGGCCATCTACAATCCTTATTGAACTTTTTTGTGTTGGTCATACCTATGTTAGTTTTACTTCATAACTTAATCTAATTCACATCATCTCTCAGTATTTAATGTGTTGATTGATGGGAGACACATTAAGGCCATCCTTCAATGAATCTTCCCTTATCAATATCATCTAAATATGAAGGAGCTTGATCTAAGAATTAATAGTACATTGGAGCTTGCAAAAAATAATGGAAGGCTTCCTTGTGATTGAAATGGGGTTTACCTCATTGACTATTGACCATTCCATTTACATCATTGGTGGGTCCCCTTGAATTTCTTAATGATATAATTCAATGATCAATAATCAAGTGGTTTATACCATGCTCAACATTAGCACGTATAAATGCATGATGTATATTCATTCCATTAGGGTTGTGTAGAATACCTTGGGTTAGTGACACTTCACTCTTATATGGTACTCTTCCCAAGCTACGTTCGCACAATGTATCATTTGATGTAATTTGAGGGTTAGTATGGGCCACTTCTCTTATATATGTATATAGTCCTACTAATATATATTGTGACATAGATATACATTGTATTTGTTGGTGGCTATGATATTTTCACATGGATCCACCATGTATTCCTAATTGAGATGTCTTTGAATTTCATGTCATGGATTTACATTTTTTAGTTTTCATTAATGTTTAGTTTCTCTTTATGAACACGCTTATGTATTCCATACTTAGGGATGTTATTAGCATGGTTGATACTTGAGCGTATGAGTTGCTCCAATTCAAATCTCCAATCATCACTCCTTCCTTCCATTTCAAGCTCTATGATTTTTGTAATGCATTTCGTCAATCAGTTTCTCTTTTGACTTCATGCATCAGGGGGCATCTATTATAAACTTATTTTCCACTCCACTATAGTGAGGGAGACCCAAGTTAGCCATACCCTTGTTGTTGGCCAAAATGTATTCCCTTCCACATATTCTTTTACTTGTGTCTGCCTTACAAGGAAGTTATTACATGTTAGAGTGGTGAAATTACATAATTAAGTAATTTCTCATAATTATCTTGTCGCAATTTCGTAATTATGAGAACATAATTTTATCATAATTGAGAAATAGGTTCTAAAATTTATCCTTCCTAAGGAGATTAACTTGACATACTTATGTATAAGTCAGTTAGGGGTTAATTACCATAGAAGTTTCCAAACATCTCAGAACCCTAGGAGTCCATATAATTTCTCTTGGAAGATAGAACAGACCTATTTAATCTGACCCTATACAGAAGAAAGGGGCTAGATCTAGTTTAAATTCGACTAGATCTGCCTAGATCCAAATCTAGTTATATGTAGTTATTTAGGATTAGTGAGAGAGTTTTGATATATTGTTGTGTACTTAGAGACCATATCTAATCTAGGAGGAGAGTATGATAACAATATCACAAGGAGTGCTCTCATTCTATAGATATATTATATCATTTTAACTTGTTAATGAAAAGTTGATTCCTTTCCTATAATATTCATTTCTATGGTCTCTTTCATGCCATACATTAAATTTCAATTATATTCATGTTAATGGATGGTACATGATATTTGGTTGGTTTATTTGTTGTTTGAATGTGCACGTTCTCAACATTTCGAGGCAAGTAGTGAAGACTTTTAATGGATCCCTCAAGCTAGTTGCACCAAATAACAACTTCTTCAATTAGAAGGTACGCTCTATTTTCCTAGATTTGCAGTGTCTATAATTGTATGGATTTACTTCAGATTGATTTGACTACACTCTCTTCACATAAAATCTAATGGATTTTGGACAAAATCCATGAAAAAGAAGATCCATGAAGCAATAGCTCCTTGTCTCTAAACTATTTTTGATGCAACAACATCATTCACAAGTAAATACTTAATATCAATTATTTAAACTAAAATTAAAATAAGTATAAAATATCCTCAACGGTTACCTCAATTACCTCAATTAGTAGTGTCTGTTAAAGTGTGTTTGTTATTTAAAGGTCACATATTCAATTCTCTGAGTTAAGCTATGTGGTTGAGCTTACAGCCTACAAAAATTTAATTCAAAACGTCATCAAAATTAATTAAATTCATATACAAGATATTGCTATAAAAGTTGTCTAAAATTTCTTTTAATTATTTCTATGTTTATATAATCTATATGCTTCACAGGACCATAAAACTTAATTAATTAGTATACAAAATATTATATAAAACTTGTCAAAATGCCCTTTAATTATTTATATGCTTAAACGAAACTGTTTGATTCAAAAGAACATTAAAATTAATCAAATTTAAGGAATTCGTGAAATATAGGATTTTCGAAATGATGTCCCATAGTAGTATTATGTAGTTGGAAATATTGTGAAATATATGTAGTTTGGATCTCCTCAATGAAGCCCGACTTTCACTCGATTAAGTCATAGTTATCTTTTTATTGATAGGTATTTCTACATCGCGTGACTTCAGGTTAAAGGAATCTGAGATGGTTAATTGTGAAGAGAATTGTGTAGATTCAATATGTTTTGTTCAGAAAAATAAAATAATATGTTAGTTGAAAAAAAAGTAACTTTTATAGTGCAGATTGTGTTGAGACTTGTAGGCTTATATCTAGTTTTCTTCAATCAAGGTGCCTTATAACTTGTTTGAGGGTAGAATCTACATTGGCTATTTACGATAGAGTGGAAAAAACTGTAAGTGAACTTTTGTTTGACGGTTTGTTATATGTTAAGTATGGCATCGCAATGCCGAATGATGAAGGGGCGTTTCTTTGTGGAGTGAGAATATTTCATAGATACTGTTGTCCACCATGTTTTCTTGGTGGTTAGTTATATATGATTGTGTTAACACAAGTCTACTTTTTAGGATACCCATGAATGGAGAAAAACACGAAAGTGTGGGAACAAATTGTGCGTTGGTCGCAAGAATCGTCGATAAATTGGATAGTGCGTTTGTTGTATGAGCATGTGCATCCAAAATACGTGCAATATAATTTGGCCGGTCCCATGCAATGAAGTTTGTGAAACCAAACAGTATTCTATGAAAAATGAATAGTTTTATTAGTAATATGATTTTAACAAACTCTATTCCCTAAGGCGAGGGAGGATTTCAAACTCGTTGGAATGTTTCAGAATTCCAAAATAATAAAAGTCCCTTCCTTAACACAGAGAAATATTCAAAATTACATCCACAGTGACAGAGTTTTCACATAAAAAATTCTATTTCATAAAAAAAAACTTGTTAAGGTATCTTCTTCTCAAGAGAGAGAGATTACAATTATTTGACTCATAAGACACAGTTGGCAGATAAAACTATTGCCTCACACGTAAAAATACTGTCTCTTTTAAAAACATTCACTCATTGGTGGAATACCGTTTAAAAAAAAAACGTCGATGTCTCCGTGTAATTAAAAATTACAACTCACTGCCTCTCTCGTTTTTAAATATACGCTCGTGCATTTAAAAACATTCCTCCGTCTTTTTCAAAATGCACTCGTTTTCCGTATATTAACAAAATATCTCAAAATATCTTAGCCCTGTTTAATGTCATTAATTGACACACCCAGAAAAATTCACCGCTTGAATAATTCTTAATGGCTTCAATAACTTCTGTCAGCACCGCTCTAAAATGCATTGATGGCAAATTGCTTGCTGGCACTGCTGTTCTTTTCTTCCCGCACTGCTGTGCACATTCACTGTTCTTTGTATTACAAATAATACACCTCTCTCTCATACTGCTGGGCATAAAAAAAATTTACTGTGTATTGCAATACAATATTTGCCTCACGGGCCTTTTTAATATATATATGTGTTTCATATATTAAAAATAAAAACAAATAACTTTAAAACATTTAAAACCAACTATTGTTTTAAATATGTGCGATGGGCAATTAAAATTAAACCCAAATTCTTGTGTGTGCATTCATGTGGGCCCTCCACTGATGACATCAAGAGATATTCCGATGGGGTTCAACACTCCGCCTGCCCAACTTCATCAACCCCCGCGGAATGGCTTTGCCTGCGCTGTCCTTTTCCCTGTCCGGTTATGCGGCAGTTGGAAATTAATTCCAACACTCCCCCTTAATTTCAACTGCTGGGTTTTCCTGCATACCCATGCATTTCCTGAAATGTTCAAAGCTTTTCTGCTGAAGTGGCTTTGTGAGGATGTCTGCAAATTGATCCTCTGTTCTGCAATGTTGCAAAATAATCTCGCCATTGCTAACCAATTCCCGTATGAAATAAAACTTGGTGTCAATGTGCTTTGTCCTCTTATGAAAAACAGAATTTTTAGACAATGCAATAGCTGAACTATTGTCACAAAATATCACTGTCCCTTTTACCTGTTCTTGACATAAGCTTCTCAACATTTTTCTCATCCAAACTGCTTGACACGCTGCTGCTGTAGCTGCCACATATTCCGCCTCTGCTGTAGACAATGCTACAATGGGATGTTTCTTAGAAGCCCATGAAATGGCTCCTGAACCCATGTGAAAAACATAACCGGAAGTGCTCTTCCGATCATCTACACTTCCAGCCCAATCACTGTCAGTGTATCCAACTAAATCTGAACATTCTGAAGTAGTATAAAAAATACCAAACCTTTTTGTACCTTTAACATACCTCAAAATTCTTTTTGCTGCCTGCCAATGTGCATCTTTTGGCTTTTCCATGAACCTGGAAATCAAACTAACCGCATGCATTATGTCCGGCCTAGTTGCAGTCAAATACATAAGGCTGCCAACTATGCTTTTGTATAAACTAGGATCAAAATCCTTGCTGTTGTCCTTTCTGCTGAGTTTTAATCCCATCACTGTGGGAGTGATTGCTGCTTTGCATTCCTGCATGTTAAATATTTCAAGTACCTCATTAACATACTTTGCCTGTGAGATAAAAATCCCATTTTCATCTTGTTCTACTTCTATTCCCAAGAAGTATTTCAACAAACCCATATCAGTCATTTCAAATTCTTCTTTCATGACTGTTTTAAAATTTTCAATAAGGCAATCATCATTACCTGTAAAAATAACATCATCAACATACAAAACTACAATCAAGATTTTACCATCTTGTTCTTTGATGTAGAGGGTGGGTTCTCCCTCACACTTTTCAAAACCATTTTCCAGTAGATATGAATCTATCCTACTGTACCACGCTCTTGGCGCTTACTTCAGCCCATAAAGAGCTTTCTTCAACTTACACACTTTGTTTTCTTGGCCTTTCTTTTCATAGACGAGAGGTTGTTCAATGTAAACCTCTTTCATTAACACTCCGTTTAGGAATGCTGACTTCACGTCCATTTGGTAAACTTTCCACTTGTTTTGTGCTGCTATGGACAACACTGCTCTCACGGTTTCCATTCTGGCAACCGGTGCGAAAGTTTCCTCATAATCAATGCCATGCTTCTGCTTATAGCCTTTGACCACAAGCCTTGCCTTGTGTCTCTCTATCTTGCCTTCAGCATTACTCTTGGTCTTGTAGACCCATTTAACACCTATGACATCTTTACCTTTTGGGAGTTCAACCAAATCCCAAGTTTTGGTCCTCTCTATGGCATTTATTTCCTCATCCATAGCTTCTATCCATTTCCTATCCTTGATAGCTTCTTCGAAATGAACAGGATCATCAACATGAAAATATAAAGCAAACAAAGAATTGATACCTTCATTAGCTATATCTTGTTCATAAATATCTTTCAAACTTCTGAATTTCTTACCTCTTTCAATAGGTGTACAAGTACTTGAAGAAGCACTTGAATTTCCTCCTTGTGGTGTGCTTGGAGAAGCACTTTCATTTCTCCTCAAGGGTGTGCTCTGCTGCTCTTTTGTTGGTGTTGCTGTTTGGGGATGTATTTCAGCCAATTCATCATCATTTTCATCATGAGATAAACAATGTTTAACATTCACTGTTTTCTCTATGCTTCCATCCCAAGCTTCCTCCTCAATAAACTGAACATCTCTGCTCACAATAAACTTCTTGGTGGATGGGTTGTATAACCTGTAGGCCTTGGATTCCTCACTGTATCCAATGAAAATACATTTCTCCCCCTTGCTGTCCATCTTCTTCCTTAGCTGATCCGGAATGTGTGCATAAGCCACACATCCAAAAATCTTCATGTGTGTGACACCTTGCTTTGTGCCACTCCATGCCTCTTCCGGCACTTTGTTCATAACTACTTTTGTAGGGCACCTATTCAAAATGTATGCTGCACAATGTACAGCTTCAGCCCAATAATCATTAGGCAAATGCTTTGCCTTTAACATACTCCTCACCATGTCCATTATGGTTCTATTCTTCCTTTCGGCTACTCAATTTTGCTGCGGAGTATATCTAGTTGTAAACTGCTTTTGAATACCATTTTCTCTACAAAAACGTAGAAAATCTTTAGAGATATACTCACCTCCTCTATCAGTCCTTAGAACTTTGATGTGCAGCCCACTCTGGTTTTCCACAAGTGCTTTGAAATTGCAAAAATTTTCAAACACTTCACTTTTATTTTTCAAAAAGTAAACCCAAGTTTTTCTTGTAAAATCATCTATAAATGTTAAGATATAGTGGCTGCTAGCAAGTGATGGAGTTTGCATCGGTCCACATACATCTGAGTGGACAATATCTAAGGGTGCTTTTGCCCTTATGCTTTTCCCGGAAGGAAAACTTTCTCTGTGTTGTTTCCCAAGAATACAACCTTCACAAAGGTTGTCCGGTTTCTCTATCAATGGTAAACCACTTACCATTCCTTTTCTGTTCAACAAATTAAGACCTCCAAAGTTGAGATGTCCAAATCTCAAGTGCCATAACCAATTATCATCTTTTGGTTCACTTTGGTAAGTCTCCTGTGCAACTGCTGCTTTCTCTTCACCATTCTTCAAGTCTGCTCTCATTCTGAGAGGGAACATCCTGTTCCTTGTCATCTTCACTTCAGCAATACATACTTTGTTGGGTGGTTTATCCATGATGGTACAAACATCATTATCAAAGAAAACATTATACCCCTTATGGAAAAGTTGTCCAATACTTAAGAGGTTACACTTCATTCCTGGAACATAATAAACATCTTCTATGGATTTCTTTGCACCTAATCTTGTTAAAACATTCACATCTCCTTTTCCCATAACAGAAACTTTGCTATCAGTTCCTAGTGTGACTTGTGACTGCACACTCTCGTCTAACATAGAAAACATTGCTAAGTTTCCTGTCATATGGTTACTACAACCGGAGTCTAGAAACCATAAATCCTCATTCTTTTCTTCAGCCATATTACAAGCTAAAAACAAATTTTTTTGGCTGTTATTTTCTTTTGTGAAATTTGCACTAGTTCCACTTCTCATATCTTGCTTCTTCTTTCTACATTCATTAGCATAATGACCATATTTTTTACAATTGTAACATTGGACATTGGATTTGTCATACCTTTGTCCTTGTGCATTTTGCTGACCATTCTGTTGGCTGCTGCCTTGGCCTTGATGCTGATTTGGATTGCTGCCCCTTCCTTGAGCATTTGCTGGACTGTTCCTTCCACCTCTATTTTGGCTTCTGCCTCTTCCTCTTCCTTTGCCTTGCCCTCTTCCTCTTCCGAAAGACATCTGGGACTTAAAAGCATGTTCTAGAGATGAGTTCTCACTCCTACCCAATCTCTGTTCATGGGTAATCAGTGATGCATGAAGTTCATCCACTAAAAACTTTGTGAGATCCCTTGTCTCTTCTATGGTGGTGACAATCACATCGAATCTTGAGGGTAGACTCCTCAAGAGTTTTTCCACAATCCTCTTGTCTTCAAGAGTTTCTCCATGTGATCTGATTTGTGTGACCATTCCAATCACATGAGTGAAGAATGAGTCAATATTATCTGACTCTTTCATACAGAGAGTCTCAAAGTCTCTCCTCAGCAACTGAAGTTTTGCTGTCTTCACTTTTTCCATGCCTTGATAGGCTATCTTGAGAGTTTCCCATGCTTCTCTGGATCTCTTAGCTGCTGCTATCCTTGGAAACACACTCTCATGCACTGCTTGATACAAAAAGAAAAGAGCTTTGGAGTCTTTCTTCTTATTGCTCTTCAGCATCTCTCTTTCTGCCTGAGTTAACATATTAAACTCAAGTTCATCTGCTGGCTCTTCAAAGCCATCCTCAACAAATTCCCATAAGTCTTGGGAGACAAATAATGCCCTCATAGTTATTGACCAGTAGTCATAATTTTTCCCATTAAATTGTGGGAGATGGATATTTCCCATACCCATACCAGTGCTGGCTCCAGCCATTCTGCACTCTTAACTATGATTCAAAAACACTTGACTGTGTGTTTAAAATTAACTGACTGTTCTGCAACAGTAACACAAAACTGTATAGAGAAATACCTTTGGATTCTTCTTGTCTGAGTCTTCACACTGCTGGAGAAGCTGCTGCAACAAAGAACTCCTTTCCTTCAGCTTATTTGACCTTCAAATAGCCTGGACTAGCTCCGATACCATGTTGGAATTTTGCAAATTCCAGAACAGAATTGGAGAATAAAACTCCCCTTCTTAACACAGAGAAATTTTTTTAAAATCTCATTCACAGACAGAGTTTCAACTCAGAAAAAATTTATATTTCATATAAAAAAAACTGCTGTTACAATTCTTCCTCAAAAGAGGGATTTACAATTGTGACTGCTGTTGTCACAGTGCACAAATAAAACTCTGTTTCACTAAAAACATATACTGCTATGTATGCTCTGTATTTTTCTAAAACACTCTGCTGTGTGTAATAAAAAAAATTACAGCTCTCTGTCTCTGTTTTTAAAATACGCTGCTGTGTATATAAAAACATTCTCTGTCATTTTTAAAATGCACTCTGTTTTCTGTATATAACAAAATATCTCAAAATATCTCAGCCCTGTTTAATGTCATTAATTGACACACCTAGAAAAAATTCACCGCTTGAATAATTCTTAATCGCTTCAATAACTTCTGTCAGCACCGCTCTAAAATGCATTGATGGCAAATTGCTTGCTGGCACTGCTGTTCTTTTCTTCCTGCACTGCTGTGCACATTCACTGTTCTGTGTATTACAAATAATACACCTCTCTCTCATACTGCTGGGCATAAAAAAAATTTACTGTGTATTGCAATACAATATTTGCCTCACGTGCCTTTTTTAATATATACATGTGTTTCATATATTAAAAATAAAAACAAATAACTTTAAAACATTTAAAACCAACTATTGTTTTAAATATGTGCGATGGGAAATTAAAATTAAACCCAAATTCTTGTGCGTGCATTCATGTGGGCCCTCCACTGATGACATCAGCAGATATTCCGAGGGGGTTCAAACCACCGTCGGCCTGCCCTCATCGACCCCCGCGGACTTTGCTTTCCGCCTTGACTATTCGCTGTTGTGTTCTTGCAGTTGGAAATTAATTCCATTTATCAGTAAACTGTGTTTAGAGGAGCAGCAGCCATGGACGGTTTCCCACCGACAGCACCGCCATCCAGGGAACCAAATTAACTGTAGCCCACGGATTAAGCTAGCGTGCATAATTCCCATACTTCAGAAATAACGGTGTTCCACCGCTCTGAAATATCACATTTAAAACCATGCTGCGTCAAATATTCCTTGATTTAGTCATTCTCATCCAGATACTAGTTTATTTTTCTCTGGCTTGCCCAGGTCTACAATTGCAGATTGAAGCGTGTGTTCGGAAAAAATGGGTCAGTGCTATTCTACTCGGACTATAACTAAGCCCAAACGACAATGGAAAGCGACCAAACTACAGCCCTATCATCATGGCCCCAAATTTAGCATAAGGCGTTGCATTGCGGTAGTAAAGCGTCACAGACGCAGACTCTACATTATATATCGATTCATCATTGTGCTTCTATGCTGGCATTCCGATGGAAAAGCATAGATTAACTCCATTTGACCGAAATAGAAGGCAATTACAGTGTGATTTCCCACCTTTTTTATTTTTATTTTTCTCAATAGCAGAATCGTCGCGGGTTCCCAGAAAGAGGAGGTTGGGGTCAGTGGAATGGATATGTTTTTTATCATAGAAGAAGAAATATTTCTCTGTTCATCATTCGGGGTTCAGCATGAAGATGAGAACAACAATGGGGACAGGAATAGGAAGTCAACTTTAATATTTGCTATATGCATGCCAGATATGAAGATGATGAAGTCGGGTGTGAAGACGAACCAGAAGTCGGGTTTTTTTCAATGTTTTGGCCCTGGTTATACATACATTTTTCTCAGATTAAAGATAATGATTACTGTTGCACTCAAAGTGGTCTTGATTTTCGAATTTATCAGATAATCTAATTTTATTTGAACAATTATGTTTATTTAATGATTTGGTAAAGATAGTTTTGAGAGAAAAAAAGGAAATTTGTGCAGTTATGATTATTTAATCATTTGGAAAATAGTTTTGAGAAAAGAGGGAAATTCTCATGGTGAATATCATTTTCTGGATTTTTTAAGTATTTATGGTTGTCCTCTGGGTGGAGTCGCGCTCATCACTTACAGCAGCTTTTGATGGTGGGTGGTGAGTCTATTTCTCTGGGTGGAGTGGCATTCATCACTTAGAGCAGCTTTTGATGGTGGGGTGGTGAGTCTATTTCTGGCAGTGAGGTTTGGAAAAAAACCTTCACAATGATTAGACGTTGTGAAACATAAATTGAAAAATTGTGATTTTGATTTTTTTTTACATACCAAAAAATTATTATTTTCATATTACTTAATATATTTTCTTACAAAATAATTTAATAATAATAAAAAAATATATTTTCACATATTTTGTTGGTTTACGTTATTTTTTATATTTTGAATTAGAAAATATTCATCAATATGATCAGAAAATTTTCAAGCTTTTTCTATATATGTTTGACGTTAGAATTTTTGTACTGAATCAACATTAAACTTCTCTTTATGTATAAATTAATATTAAACTTCTTTCTTATTAATAATTTTGATTTTTTTTGCCAAAATTTATATTAAAAATGATATAAATTACACATCTCTTACTAATGTGAGAATTTTTTTAATTCAGATTATTATTTTATTTTTTGATTTTTTTATAAAGTTGATACTAAAGTAGTCTTAGATACATTTTAATTTACGATATATTCCAAGATATAAACATTGTTTTTGAATGCAAAAGAGAAATAAATGTTTGCACCTTCATAGATTTCATCCTTTTTACTTGATAGATCCAAAATTAAAATGGATCTATAATGATTCAATTATTAACAATTATTAATAATTAATAAATATAATTTTTTATTTTTTATCTTATTTTATTTCATATGTACTTTTAAGTAATTTGATTGAATCAAAATTAGGGAAAATTGTAGGGGCTAATATTCGTAGGTGACCTAATTTTCTATGTTTTTCCAAAAAATATTCGTCAATTTTCATTTTTCCTAAAAATGATTCGCCGAAATTTTATATCATAAAATAATATTATTTTACTTCAAAAATCGCCAAATTTTTATAGAGACTATATTAAATTATTAGAAATTCTAATATTTTTATAAACATATTGGTAAACATTTTTATAGCTTGCATGTTAGGGGCTATTAATATTCACCAAGGTTTCTAAATTTTAAGATAAATTTCCATCCTTAAAATTTTCCCTCATCAAAATGTTTACATAATATAACATAACCCTAGGAGCATCTCTTTCATATTAGTTTGTAAAATACCTCACCTTGCAATTAGGTTATTTAATATGGATATTAGTTTTCATTTTCCTACTATTTTTAATTTGTTAATGTAATTATTATTATAACATTTTAAAATGTAATTTTACACAGAAACATATACCCCTATTTCATTGACAGAGGCTCTCGATAGTATGGTAGAGATGGGTGGCCCTTTGAAACCCAACATGTGAGAGATGAGAGGCACTCTATGGCCCAATATGAGAGAAGTGGTGTAATGTAAAAAATATATCAAACATTAACCTTTTTTTATCATATTTCTATGTGGGTTAAAATTATAATAATTTTAATTTAATATTTTCAATATATATATTCCAATTTACAAATGTCTTATGGTTGATCTAATTTATCATAAGTAATTTTTAAACCCGATTGGTGTGTGAGCAAAGGTCAGACGTGGGAGTCCTTGTAAGGTTAGCCCATTGCATAGGTGTCTACTATCCATTATGGCATAGTTCTCGTCCGTAAACATGTATTGGGGCTTCCACAATAGGTCATTTCACTCTAAAATTCACATTAATTCCTACACTTTTGAGTGTAATTACATTAAGAGACACTCTACATCCATTATGGGAGAGATGAGAGGCACTCTAGAGCCTAGTACCAGAAATATGTGTAGGTATAATGTAATAAAATATGTCAACATTTTTTTGTCATTTTTCTAACTTGGATAAAATTATAACATTCTTAATTTAATGTTTTGAATAAATGTCTTTATAATTTAAATGTCTTATAAGTTAATCTAATTTAGTATACGTAACATTTAACCATGATGGGGGTGCGAAAAAAGGTTACATGTGGGCCTCTTTGTAAGGTGATCCCATTGCAAAAGCGTCTGCTATCAGTTATGGCATGGTTGTAGTCCCTAAACAAGCATCGGGGCTTATACAACATGTCATTTAGCTATATATAAATGCTAATTGCATGAAGGTGGTAGAGGCACATGCATTGTAGGAGAGTAGGTGAGGATTTATCCTCTTCCTCTGCATGCTTTATTTTGTACATGGTATTTTCATATTCTCATTGTGATGAGATTGTGCTTGGGTTTTTTTATCAAGCTTGCAAATTTTTCTCTTTTTTTGGTAGGTTTACGAGTGAATGTTGAGGTATCATGTCTCCTTTATCAGTGATTGTGTATGCTTAGAGTTATTTTATATATGCTTGATGTAAAATGATATTCTATAAGGTGCTTATTGTTTTTTTCAAAATGGTTTTGATGGGTCGTATCATGTCTCCCTCGTTGAATTCCATAGAGTCTCTATAATAGGATTTTTTATTGAATTGTCTTTTTTTATAACCTTTAATTAGTTGTGTCTACTCTTTGTAAATATCACAATTTTCTATGGTAGTTTGGGTCATTTTGGTCGTAAATTTGGGTATTCTTCTCTTTCATAATTTTTCTTGGTTCTAGAGAATTTTGTGCTTTATGTCTTTATGCTACCTTGAGTTGAGAAATTAGATTGAGTTTAGGCCTTTGGTATTGCAAGTGGGGGACAACTTGCTTATTCTTAGGTTAGATGTTCAAGTTTTAGTTGTTCTTCCATCTTCTACTTTTGTAGCACATGGCTAATGTGATTTCTATGGTTGGTTTCAACCTCTTGTCCTAATGGCTCTTCACCAAAAGATGATTAGAATGAGAGGAAAAGTAGGCAACATTGGTTTCAAGTGAATTCAACCCTTTTCATATGGTTCATTTGGTACTTATTTTAATGCCATTCCCCTTGAGGTACAAAATGAAATTATTTTATTGTAGGGAAAGAAAATTGGTGAACCCTCCTATCAATCTAATTTTGAGGTGTTAGATTTAATTAAAAAATAAGTTATAGAGTTGGGTCGCCTCTAAAGAAGGAATCTTCATTTCTTGTATTCTATGTCATTACACCAGCAAATGGCTATGTTGTTGTGCTTATTCTTTAAATATAAGTAAGTTGAACCTTGCAATCTATTTTATGGGACAAAATATATTAAGCATATGTTGTGTAATTTAAGGTTTTGTCTTGGTAATATGGATTCTAGACTAGGTCGGGTGGAAATTTTTATCATGTCAAGACTCTGCCTCTAGTGGCTTTACTAATGCTCTAGCAATCCTAGTGAGGTTATCCAACCACCTCTTGATAATTTACAAGGCCTCACTATTATCTCATTTGATCAGGATTAATTTTTGAGGTTACATGCTTTTTCGCAGCAAGTTACAAATCTTACTACAATGTTGTAGAAGCTTTTTGGCTCTCATTTGGAACTCCATGGATATATGGTGGTTTCTTTGTCTATATTGGGTACTGATTTCATTGATTTGTAGCTCAATTGTGCAAGTTGTGTTTTCTATTAAGGTGGATATTCTCATTTGTATGTGATGGAACAATTCTGGAAATGAGATTTTGATTGCTTTTGGGGATCCTTCAGTTCTACATCTAGGGAAATGATTCTATTTTATTCAGTCACCCAATATTTGGCGCCCCGAAGTCAAATTTTATTTTTATGAAGTGGAGCTACGGTTGCTGGATTTTTGGTACAGAGATATTTGGCAACTTGATTGGTCCCTCAGAGTTCGTTACTCTACCGAATTTTTTTTCTATTTCTTTGAGAATGTAAAATAAAATTGTATGGTTGTATTGACCTTGTTTAGATATTGGTTCTCCAAATATTGGTGTGATCCTTGCTTTCTGGAAGATATGGATAATGGTGTCTTCATTCCCATTTTAATATTTATGTTATTCTTCTTTCTTAATTCTAGTACACTAGAGTCCTATGATTTAATATAGGTGGCCTAATCTCAATGCACTTATGATGCTTATTTTCTCCTATCAATAGAAATTTTCTTGAAGTAGTTAAAAAAAAAACATCTCTAACATTTCATATAATATATAATTTCTAACCATGAGTTTGGGTTAAAGCACTATAAATTTGATTTATAATTTATAACTGTTAGTATGAAACTTAATTCCAAGCATACGAAAAAAGACCACTTTAGCTATGAATAACAAACAACCCTAACAACAAATATGGGTGCCAATATCCTCAGATCTATAGTTAGGTGATCAAGATAAACGGTGCAAAAATCTAGATCTATGCATTAGAAGATATTAAGCAATAGAAAAATCAAGATTTACTCCATGCATCCAATATACAAGACAAGAATATGTTGAATGAATTTTGTATTAATGGCACTTGGGAGGAAAACACATGAGGGTGTTCCCAGATCTCCTCCATGGGATGGGTTCTTGTAAGTCCTCACCACTTCAGATCTAAAATTCCTCTCTCTTGATGGTGTAGAAAATCCAGAAAAAAATGGTAGAAAAATATGACTATTGTGGTGGATCAATAGTCAGACTAAAAGTATAGATCCAAAGTGATATTTAGGCAATAAAAGGTGGTAAATGAATGGGAAAATCCTTCTATTTATAATAAAACATTGAGTTAGTCTAGATATTGGCGCATAATTAAAATATTATTAACCAAATCAAGATCCAAATTTTATGGAATATTTTATTATATTTGTTGGAGGGAAAAGGAATTTGACTTGGGTCAAACCCCTTTATTTGTAAATAATAAATAAATAAATGATTTATTTATCATTTTAAGGATGTGGTTGAGTAATAATCAAATAAATAATGATTTATTTAATTATTTAAGGGTGATTTGGTCATATTTAACAAAGAATATTATTTAAATAAGGTTTAAATGGTTATTCTTAGAAAATACTAAGATAAATAATGATTTATCTAATTAATTTCCTTGTTTTGGGTTCAATATAACCAGGAATATTAATTAGACTGTTGTTTAACTAATTATTCCTTGAGGAAATTCCAACAAATGTAGATTTTTTTAATATCTCCCCATGGGGTTTCCTGTTTAGACCTTAAACAACTTAATAAAGGTGGTTTACTAAGTTATTTTCATAGTGAAAGCAATTTTACTTAGGGTAAAATTGATCTTACATGGTGTACTTGGGTCCATCTAATATTAATAGGTTAGATGACCAAAAAATGGTGTAACATATTGGCCCCTAGCGTACGAGTGTTCGAAGCTAATCATATGACCAAAGTACGTTGTAAGAACTCAATCACTAGACACCGAAGGGGAAGTCAAAGAGAGAGAAATATAAGGTAGACCAAAGTGTTAAAAGGACTAGACCCTGAGGAGGTGAGACTTACAGGTGCAACAAGTTTCTTTTATGAGTGAGTACCTGTGGTATAGGTGGCAGGTGAGGCATACCTATGCTCGCCGAGACAAAGTACAAAGAATAAGGCATCCAGTAAGCAAGGGACTGAACAATATAGTACATGCTGGCATAAAAATGAGCCATATAAACAACATGATAATGAATCCCACATACATAGTGTGCCTGGGATAACAACCATGATTTGTAAAATAATATCTGAGTATATGAGATATAAGTACAACCCAGACGCCCCTGTAAGCAGGAAAGCGCTCTGAAAATCTGACTCATACATTCAATTAAAAAAGCGCTGCAAGCGGCTGAGGCCAACATCATCAAATATATGGAGCTGCATCGAAGGCTAAAAGGAAGAGGTCATCCGGGCATGTGGGGGGATACCTGTAGGGCCACCCCATCATGAGGGTTGAGACATCTCACACACACCCGAGAATCACTGATATGAGCTACTGCATCGCTGGACCATCTAGTATACAGATGTCGATCATGATGAAAGGAGATGGAGATGAGAAAAAAGCAAGTCAAAGGGCAATAAGGAGTCCCTTTGCCTTATCCGAGGCATCAAACAAGATTGGAAGCTAGAGCCAAGGTACACCACCCACTAGACCTATCTTCTGGAATGAATGAGATGATGTCGACAGAAGGAGGTCCGCCATAGGTGAGGCAATAAGGGATCCTCAACTAAGGCACGAGAAAATAGTAGAGTGACTGACAGACTGACACCAGGGATGATGAAGAAATGGCAGGTACTGAGTAGCGGACGGATGACTTCCTTTGTTAGAGAATAAAGGGCATGGATGAACCGGAAACAATGGACACAATATCATGATGGATAGGGGATAGTGCGACTGAAGGCCATAATATGCGACATGAGAGAGGAACCAAGAAATGAAGGATGGAGGAGTATAAAGGGATACAAAGGGACTTGAGATAGCCTCCATGAATGCATTGATGACTCAACTCGGATGCTCTAAACAAGGGTGACTCAATGTTGATGCCACATAGAAAAAAGGCCCAATGGGGACCATGAAAACATGAGTACATGATGGTAACTCACAACGAAGATTGACACAAGCATGGACAAGTATGAAGGCAAAGGGGTGCCCCCAAGTACAAGTGTGGCAGGTGAAGAAATTTGATTTTGAGGAGTGGTGAAGTGACCCTTCTTAGACAAAATGTGTCTCGGTGAAGTATCAAATCACGAAAAAATAATAGATACCCATTTGAGGGCTTGGTGATAGCTTTCCAACAGTATAGACGGTTTGGAAAACTGAGCTATGTTTTAGTTGCAGCAGGCGAAAGAAAAATTAGGGGTTTCTCTTTTAATAAGGCATTTCCCCTCCAAATTCACTCATTGGGATGTGGAGGTGTGGTGAATGTAGAGAGGAGAGAAGGCCCTAAATCATGTGGCGATCGTAGCAGACAAACAGACCGTTGGAATCGAGATCCGTTAGTTGTAGGTAAGAGGCCTAACCCTACTCTTTCTTTTCAGTGGATTGAAAGTTCAGATTAGGTCCACAGGACTTAGGAATAGACCCCTGCTCCTCTTCATGGCTGGGTCACACTTTTTGGGGCAAAATGTGCTACCTGGGTACCAGTTTTTGAGCAAAAAAGTGCGACCTGTCCCAGGCTACGGCCTGAAAAATTTGACCTATCAGGGAGGGGTTTTTCTGTGCTATTTTTTGGCTTAGCACTAAGTTTTTATGATGAGATATAGTCTTTCATATCTGTATACTGACACATATGATGGTTTTGTGCATATATGGCAGATTTACGGATCAACTAGAGAGAGAGAGACTTGGGCGCATTACGATCGGAGATCAGAGAGGATCAAGGTGTCCATAGTGCATTGGATAAGTTTGGGGTTCTAAAGTTTGTGGAGAACCCTTTGATGAGAGCTGGGGAGCCCTTATTGGCTCATATTTTCAGCTATTGGGATTCGAACCATGAGTTCTTTATAGTGTAAGGGCACCGGATCGAGTTGACGATCCAGGATATATATTTCCTGACTTGTCTCCCACCACTTGGGATGGTAGGGAATACTCAGTTAGTATTACTGTGGGGGCACAATATCATAGAGTTTGTAGAGCGCCATTGTTGACTAGGTCTCCAAGTCAAGGGGACTTGGATACCCATCGGGGATTTGGAGAGGTTAGAGACCCGTGTTGTGGTCAGAGCGGTGTTGCGGATCCTAGGCAACCAGGCACTCCACCACATCACTGGAGGGTAGATGATGCTTATGGAGAGTGTTTTGAGTGGGACCTACTATGGGTGGGCCCAGATGATGCCATGGTCATTGAAACAATAGTTGTTGTTATGCAAGCGGCAAGTGAACCATGACTGTGAATATGGTACAATTTTGTGCTTGTTCTTCTTTGAGAAGATCTCGACACTTCGACCTCGCATACAGCTCGAAGATAGCAGCTCGAGAGAGCCTAGGATATGCCGGTGGGGGTGACTATTGTGCAGAGGAGGAGGTGGGGCAGTTGGACAGGTGTTCCGTCCTGAGTTCTTTATTCATTGGGATCAGATGCCACTGTATATACAGGAAAATCTCTATAGTGGGATGAGTTATTGTGGGGACCCGGATTTGCCACTACTGCCTGGTTAAATATGGGGGCCCGATGGTAAGTGACAAATTGCTAATATTTTATGTGCATGTAAATGTCTAGAATATTGTATGTGGTACTGATTCTTTCACTTTTGGTATGCAGATATAGTACCTGTAAAACCAGTCGGATATATGCGACGACCTACAGTATTGGGGACCGTAGGACCTAGTGGACCGAGGGCACAACAAAATGAGGATGCAACAACCCTCCTAGAGAACATCCGTCATTGATGTGAGAGGCTTCTGACAGGTGTTTTAGAGCGCGGATAGCAGGACTTAGATGACGAGTACATAGAGCCATGTATTGGTCTACCCTCTTAGTGGCGAGGCGTCATGCAGTGCATGGCGATGGCCGGGTAAGGTATGCATGATCTACGAGCCGTGGGAGTAGAGCCATTGGCTCGAGATCCTCTAGATAGTGATTAGTGTATAGGGGCAGGTGGTGCCCCCAGTTCTGAGTTTTGTAACATGCTATGGGCATGTCATATGTATCAGAGTGGATGGACTCTAAATATTTTATATGACACATATTATGGATATGCATCATTTTGATATTTTTATGTTATTGTCTTTTGTAAAATGCGTGTGATAAATGCCAATCTAGAATATGGTTTTCAATGCTATCTACATAGTGATTTTGTGCCCTATGTACATGACTGAATGTAATGATTTCAAATTCATGCATCAAAATCTTCACTTGTAAATACCTTCTATAAAGTATAGGATTATGCACATGATAGACACTATTCAATTGCATGACAAGAAGCACGGAATCTAAAAAAACATTTAGGTGGAGGATGCAATGTGAAAGGGCATCAACTAATAAATGTCACACTGCATCATATTCGACCTTATTATTTGTAGCAGCACCAATGCATACCCCGTTCGAGAGAAGAAGGTAGTTCAAGGGGGTAAAAATGGCCCAACTTGTTGAGGCTAGATTCTTTGGATTAGCGACTTGCACCATCAGAAAAACCAGTATAAGGTGTGGACGCGAGGTCCATATGAAAGGTGCCCCAAGGAAATAAATGGGAGGATGATGAAAAATGATGGCAACCTAAGCACAAATTAGAAATCAAAAGCACTACACGGGAGGGAGTGATCTGGGTAGGATGTCTACTACTCACACACTAACGATGAGGTGGAGTGTGGGAGCTACCAGAGGTGTAGCTTGCGCTGAGATCACGAAAGTAACCATAGGAACAGATGGTTCCATCCCGTTTATGGGGAGGAACGATGAAGTCAAGGGTGGACATAGCTTCCATGATGTAATCATCGCAATAGGAGATGGAGTTACTGGACCACATGAAGCGAAAACGCTACCTGACTCATAATCATGAGAAGAAAGGTTCACATGCGCATCGTCACGGGGGATGACGAAAGAACAAGTAGATAAGGAATCTACTCATGTTGATCCCAGGGTTGTCACTGAAGGGAGGTCAAGCGAAAAAATAGGGAAAGATTCAGAGTGAGCTTCCACCAAGGGTATCATGGATGATGGAAGGTAGAGGATGGTGGCCGCAGGCTCCATCTTCTTGTCATCAGGGGGGGGAATGTCAATGGGAGCGGGTAAATCCTTAGTCTAGCATGTAGCATACTGCACAAGTACGAGAGAGGTAGATTGGTTTTGTTCAATCTTGTACTCTCGAACTACCTCTAACGAGGCGCGGTAATGCGTAAGGTAGGGACAATGGTGAGAATAATGGCCACGGAGATCACATAGAGCACAAGGTTGGTTAGTGTGAATAGTTTTAGGATTCTTGGCTGCAGTCGAGGAAGAAACAGAGGCTTCAAGGACAGTAGACTTAGGGAATGCAACTTTAATCATGGGCTTGATATGGGGCAGTTCACGACAGTTATGGGTGACATGGCCGATGACATTGCACAAAGCACAGGGATTTGTGGGCGGGGGAGGTGCAGGGTCTATTGGGGCAGCCTTGTCCTTGGAGGCCCTCTTGCGAGATTTTCCCTTCTTACCCAAAGTAGTCGCAATAGGAGGTGGTTCCTATTGAGGTGGTTGAGGCACTGGTGCAATAGGAGAAGTCATGGGGACCGGTTGAACTAGGGTCAAAGAAAGATAAGGTTTGGGTTGACCTGGTGGGGTAGCAATTGGAGGATCAAGGTACCAGACAGGAATCTGAAGGGTCAAGGTAGGAAGAGAGAGGGTGGCCATGAAAGGTGTCGTATAAACTCCTGGTGGGGGGGCTAGTAGCGGTATCTCACCGGAGGGGTAATGGCCACGTGGGATGGCTCCTAAATGGTTAAGGCCTAAAGGAGCTATTCCATGAGGGTAGAGAGGCTCATGGATACCAGCTGAAGGGAAAGGAGGAGGTATAGAAGGCTGAATAAAAGGGCTAGGAGTAGGTTGCGGAGGGCGAGGAGGTTGTTGACTAGTCGAGGCGGGCCGCTTGAGAGCAGTCCGAGACAATTGCATCATTCAAACATTCGATGAGCTGGGATCAGAGATAGGAGGATGAATACCATGGAATGTACCAAGGAATGAGGAATATTTGTAGACTCCGGGTGAGACACTGGTCCAAGGATCGACGGTTTTCTTGTTGGCCACCAAAGAGATAGTTGACTCAAGGGAGGTCTAAGACTTCGATTCATAATATGTCAACTGGTCAATGGTGACTATCTTTCTATTATGAGGGAAGGACATCTTGCAGTGGACCGTGGAATGGAAAACAGACATCTCATAATTGTAGCTATGACCCAATAGAATGTTGTGATCTAAGGGCGCATCTATGACTTCTACATCAACGCGAGTAGTCTTGCCTGCAAGAGTAATAGGACAATTACGAAAAAAGATAATGGGATGGGATGCATGGCCATCCCACGCTCTGAGAGTGATCATGGAAGGAGCCAATTCAAGTGATCCGAGTTTCTTCCAAACTAAATCAGACATCACACAGGTGGATTCCCCCTCATGAATAATCCACCAGGAAACGTTGGCGTTCCGGATCTTCACTGGAATTTGGAAAGAAACAGAAGTAGGGAGAGGAGGTTGTTCTGACTGGTCAACATCAAAGATAATCAATCAATCGTTTGAAGGATCTACAACGCCCATGGCATATAGTAGATATTTTCGTTGTGAAGGGAATGACTGGAGGAGTTCCAGCATTGAAATGGCAGCAAGGGATTGTGCCAAATCATCTACTATGCTATACAAATGGGTAGCTTTACCAGATACAGCATTTCGGCGGAGTGGTCCCTTAGGGATCTTGGTATGAACCTCCACCTTAGGCTAAGGAATATACAAGGGACCATTAGGTGTCAAAAGAGGCTCTGTAGAGACCGAAGGAGGCGACTCGGGGACAAACATAGCAGGATGCTTGTTGTACTGATGGGACCAACTCTGAAGATTGATGTTTACGATTAGAGGTTGATCAGAGTTTATCATGAGAATCTGGTAATCAGAGGTACTAGATGGAAGAGTTTTAGTGGCCACCTTACCGTCAGGTGGTTGGCTAGCCACAAATCCTTGCTGAGGGAAAGGATCAGTAAGCACAGTCGGTTAACTAGGTGCAGCAATAGGAGGGATGGAAGGGGAGGCTTGCTATCTTCGAAATGTTTCTTGAGACTCCCACAGTTTCCAAATCTGTGGTAAAAGAGGAAAATCATGTGTGTAATGACCATAAACACCACAACAAGAACAAGGCTTGTTCGTGCGAACAGGCTTGTCCTACTTGGGCTGGGCGCCCTGTTGGTGCTTAGTAGTATTAGGAACATTATTTTGAGGATTAGGTCCATGATTACCAGGAGAAGACTGATTTTGAGTGCCTTTCCTCTTCTTTTTGAAGGGAGGAGGATTAGTCGTTCCGTGTTGTGCATATACCTGCCCCTGAGGGGGCAGTGGCTATTTTTACGGGTGTTGAGAAGGTAAGGGAGGAAGCGGTGCTAGTGCTGGAGGAGCTGGAGCAGCAGGCTATGGATACAGATAATAAAGAGGTTGGGTAACAGTGTGGTAAATAGGAGGTTGGGAAAAAATATGAGGCATGTCGTATCTTGGATACGTGCTACCAGGAGGGGGAAAAGTGTAGGAGGTGTTGGCCCCACCCTGAGGAAAGCCATATCCCATTGGAGGTTAAGCGTACAGATTAGAGAGAGCTCTAACAATACCGTCGATTGCATGAGATGCCCCCAGTGCGTTGGCACGACTGGGTCTGGGAAGATCAGATAGAATGGTATAAACATAACCCGAATAAGTGTAGATCAGGTCATATTTTAACGCAATTTAGAGATCGGCTTCTTCGGTTTGAGGAAAGTGCGATGCGACATCTTTTCCGATAGGTGGCAAAAGAGATCTAAGGAACCATTCCATGTAGACACGGTCTTCGAAGGTAGGAGCTCTACATAGGCTCTTTCTTCTCTACCACTCCTTGACATGGTCGGAAAGGTGGGTCACAGATGATTGATGAAAAGAAGTCAAGAGTTTGGTACTAGTTTCATAACAAAGGGGAAGCTGAAAGTAAGACATAAAATCCCAGGTAATAGTCGCAAAGGTGGTATGAGAGGAAGGGGCTTGATCAAAATACCGCTTAGAAGTTTCACCTGTAAGCTATGTTGGAACAATCGAAGATGGACAGATTCATCTGTAATGGAGTTAGACGAATGCCACATGTGGAAGATTGAACATGATTTGTAGGATCTTCTCCAGCAAGGCCTTCAATATTTGGGATGTCAGAAGGGAGCTTCGTCGGCATAGCAGGCGAACTAGCGTCATGGTGTATAGGGTCATTCATCAACTAGTTAGAATCAGTGAGGATGAGGCCTGCCATGAAGGGGAGCAAGGGCATAGCCGGGGTAGTGTCTGTTGTGGTCCCACTAGTGGTATTCCTAGCATGAGGGCCCGGGTTACCATCAGCATTAGGTCCTGCACCAGACATGGTCAAGGTGACAGGGGGGGAATCGAAGGTGGAACCGGAAGGAGAACCTAAAGGACCAGAAGAAGAGTCAGTGTGCAGACTAAATGGAGGACTAACTCGAACCCTACGTGGAGGAGGATGTCTTTCTACTAGAAACCGAGGATGAATGCCTTGGTGACACAATGATGATGACAGAAACCGGCGTAGGGAGGTGTAGGATCAACTGATTACAATGTCGAAACAAGGGCAAAGAGGTGCAAGATCAAATGATTTCAATGTTTTAGAGTCTTTTCTTGGCGGTGTTAACCAAGCCCTTTTTTGCTTAGGGTGTGTTTGTGAAGTGTTTAAATTTTAATTTTTAAACCCAAACATTTGTAGAGAAAAAAAAATTTGTTGTATAGGTACAAATAATCCTACAAATGACAGTATACAAACCTGCTAAAACAGAAAATAAACAGCTACTAATGCAATAATCTAAACCCAAGGAGGCGGGCCTCTCAACAACTAGTCTATAGGTGAGTAAAAAACTAATCGAAACACACTAAAAATTCCAATATATCTAAGATCAGGAGGGATAGGGATCTAAAGGACAAAATCTGTTGGAAAGTGGTGTAGAAAACAACAACAAATCAGAGGAAAAATTGTTGCAAAAACAGGTGGCGAATGACTATCTCCAGGAGGGAAACCGAGTGAACCCTAGAGGAAAACCAAAAAAAAGCTAAATGAGGTGATTTGGATGGAGAAAAATATGATATTAATCAGATCTGAAGGTGAGGTATCAGATCTAAAAAATCGTTGAAGACTCTAAAATTTCAAACAACCTGCAACAACAAAAAATCTTCCACAAGAAGTGGAGGGTACTGAAGCCCTAAGGGGATAGGTTCCCACTTATTTGAGCGAAACAGAATAATTATAGGTCCAAAAAGGGTAGAGACAGAGGTAAGACAACCCTGAACAGAGGCTTAGACAAAACCATAAAAATTTCAGAAATGTTCCCGCAAAAAGTCCAGGTCGCAGTTTTTTACCTGTTTCCAGTAGAGGTTGCAGTTTCTGGGCTGAAAGGTGCGTCCTGATGGTCCAGGTCGTATTTTTTGGGCCAAAAAATGTGACCTACACTTCCGGCACTCTCGGCAGTAGATTTCAAAAAAAATTGTTGTCTCAGCTGCGACTGATGTCTTTCACCTGTGCAATAGGTCCAAAAACACACAGAAGTTAAATTTTTTATCATTTTAGGGTCTTATAGGTTAAAAAAAACATCAAGAAAAGAAAAAAAAAAGCTCAAGAGAAATCCTAGGGTTTGAAGCAGTTGGATATGCAAGGATCATAAAAAAAACAAAGGTCATAATCGTAAACCCGTTTGGATTTGCTAGTTGTTAGTATGAATCTTAATTACAAGCATACAAAAAAAGACCACTTTAGCTATGCATAGAAAATAGCCCTAATAGCAAATATGGCTGCCAATATCCTCGGATCTGTTGTTAGGTGATCAAGATAAATGCTGCAAAAATCTAGATCTATGCATTAGAAGATATTAAGCAGTATAAAAAGTAAGATTTACTCCATGCATCCAATAGACAAGACAAGAATATGTTGAATTATTTTTTTATGAATGGCACCTGGGAGGAAAACACAAGAGGGTGTTCCCAGTTCTCCTCAATGGGATGGGTTCTTGTAAGTACTCAGCACTTTAGATCTAAAATTCCTCTCTCTTGACGGTGTAGAAAACCCAGAAAGAATGGTAGCAAAATATGACTATGGTGGTGGATCAATAATCAGACCAAAAGTATAGATCCAGAGTGATCTTTGGGCAACAAAAGGTGGTAAATTAATGGGAAAACCCTTCCATTTATAATAAAAAATTGAGTTAGTCTAGATATTGGTGCATAATTAAAATATTATTAACCAAATCAAGATCCAACTTTTATGGAATATTTTATTATATTTGTTGGAGGGAAAAGGAATTTGACTTGGGTCAAATCGCTTTATTTGTAAATAATAAATAAATAAATGATTTATTTATCATTTTAAGGATGTGGTTGAGTAATAATCAAATAAATAATGATTCATTTAATTATTTAAGGGTGATTTAGTCATATTTAACAAAGAATATTATTTAAATAAGGTTTAAATTATTATTCTTAGAAAATAATAAGATAAATAATGATTTATCTAATTAATTTCCATGTTTTGGGTTAAATATAACCAGGAATATTAGTTAAACTATTGTTTAACTAATTATTCCCTGAGGAAAATCAAACAAATGTAGATTTATTTAATATTTCCCCATGGGGTTTCTTGTTTAGACCATAAACAACTTAATAATGGTGGTTTACTAAGTTATTTTCATAGTGAAAGCAATTTTACTTAGGGTAAAATTGGTCTTACATGGTGTACTTGGGTCCATCTAATGATAATAGGTTAGATGACCAAAAAATGTTGTAACAATAACCATGAGTTAGAATTAACGCACTATAAATTTGATTTAAAGTATCGATGTGACTATAGTAATATATTTCTTAATATATTATTTTAGAATTTATAGTTACTATTAATGCAATTTAATATATATAACATTTTTTAACATAATCTATGTGTGTTGATTAGGGTTAAAGCATGAACTTATAATAATTTATAATTTACAGCTAGTTTATTATTAATATCATTTAATATATAATGTGTTTATTATAATATAATATTTATACTTTCAAATTAGAGCTATATCTTTAAAGCGTCAACACATGCAAGAAGAAGCAATACATCTAGTTAATCTCAAAAGAATAGATATAATGGACAAGGTTTGAAATACATATATTTAAGCTCAAAATAATAGATATAATGGACAAGGTTTGCATGTTGTAGGAAGAAAGGATTGCATAGTGTCAAAACAGTTTAAACTCAAATTAGTTTAAACTAGCAAAGGTCCTAGGAGAGTATCTTATAGGAAAACTATGAGGTCAAAGGAAATAATAGCAAAGTTCCTAGGACAATATCTTATAGGAAAAATACGAGGTCAATCGAAACAATTGATAAAACTTATTTGTATAAAAAATAAGGGCAAGAAAAATTGGACGTCGATATTCTTTCTTGCAGTGTCAAAACAAAATGAGGAAACAAAGACTCCCATGGAAACTGAAGGTTTTATCAGTAAGATCAATTTACAAACCCTCTTCCTCGAAGGCATGGGAGGATGAGAAGAGGTTTAGAAGGAGGAGAAGCCATATAGGATTTCCCATCGTCAGCCCTACCATCCAAGGAACCGAATTAACAGTAGCCCACGGATTAAGCTTACGCTCATAATTCTTGTAGCTTAGAAATAAGGATACTCCACTTCCCTAAAATATCACATTTAGAACCATATTGCATCAAATATTCCTTTATTTAGTGATTATCTTCGTGATACTCAATTAATTTTCTCTGGCATACCTAGGTTTACAATTGCAGATTGAATGGTAAAAATGCTATATTGGGAAAAATGGATCAGTGCTATTCTACTTGGACTATAACTATCCCCAAACGACAATGGAAAGAGACCACACTACAACCCTATCATCATCACCCCAAGTTTAGCACAAGTAGATGCATGGTTGTAGAAAAGCGTCATAGAGGCAAACTCTACATTATATATCGATGCATCACTATGCTTAACCATAGATTAATTCCATTTCCTATAAATTCAGTGCAACACGTGTAAATTTGGATGAAATAGAAGATAATAACAAGGTGATTTCCCCTTTTTTTTTCTTTTGTTTTTTTCTCAATGGTATAAACGTTGCTTCTATGAGGATACAGAAGGTTACTCAAAGGATAAGCCTCAGATCAGTGGAATGGATTTATTGTTTATCATAGAAGAACAAATATTGCTCTACTCATCATTGGAGGATGACATGAAGATGACAACAACAATGAGGATAGGAATAGAAAGCCAACTTCAATATTTCTATATCCATGAAAGGTATGAATATGATGAAGTCAGGTGTGAAGAGGACCTAGATAATCCTTCACTGCCTCCCTATCTTTCATCCATTTTTTTCAATGTCTTGACCCTGGTTATTCATTTTCTCGAATTAAAGATAATGAATATTGTTCCGGTTGTATTGATTTTATTTTTTAAATATACAAGAAAATATAATTTTTTTGAACAATTATGTTTATTAAATCATTTGGAAAAAAATAGCTTTGAGGGAAAAAAAAATTGTGCAATTATGTTTATTACGGGTATGGCGTTCTTTGTGAAGAACTCACCTAGACTGCCACTCTATATTGTTTGAGACCGTTCAATCAATTGTTATAAGATTGAAAGATTTCACCCATTGGGTTCCATGACCAACTCCTACCTGCTTTATGATCTACATAAATTGTCAACCGCCTGAACTGTGAGGTCAACTGCCTGAACTAGTGAACCAATTTCTTAAATTCGCATTCTAAAATATAAATTCACAATCTTGAAAATTATGGGTAGAACTACTGACCATGTTTCTTGAACATTGTTGATCGATTTCTTTTTGAATGGTGAATGCCACCCTTTGCAAGAGCATGTATTTGGTTGCTTGAAATATAGTGTTGAGTTTTAATCACATCAATAAACAGATAGTGGTTTACAACATGCATTTTTTAAACATGTCAACATACAAGAAATCATCAGTTCCGTGGAGGAGTCATGTCTCCACTAACTCGATTTACTTCACTACCTCCAACAACCAAGGAAAGAATATCAGGTGCTATTTCCAAGCTCTGGAGGAGTGATGTAGGCACTAACTCGATCTGTTTCACTAACTCCAACATCTAAGGCAAGAATATCTGATGTTATTTCCCCAACTATCACTCTTACGGCCCCAACTTGAATGCCTCAGATGTATTCCATCTATTCCCTCCACATGAAGTGTACGGATTTTTTTTCTAATCCACCATTTCTTTCAAGTGCTTCAAAATATTCCAATGCTTCTCCACCAACAGTTGGTTATGAAGGTTTATTACCTATTTCAAGGGCAAGTCCTCCTTTTCCATTGTTAGGACTGAGAAAGTTTCCTCCTGAATAACGAGCAGAAGTATCTTGCAGTGTAAAACCATTTTGTAACTTCGCTTGAAAATTATTCTTCAATGTGGAAAGTTTGTAAAAAATATTTCTTTGAAATTCTGTATTACTCCTTTGCTCTAAGGATTTTATCTTCTATCAGACCTATATTTGAAAAGATAAAACTTCACTATGCAAACTATATTATTAATCAAAGATATTACACATATATATATACATGAAGTATAGTCTCAAGATAGGAAAACTACTTTGGACGCATAATAATGTGGTTGAGAGAATATCTCAACCACACACCAAACTAGGAATATATAGTTCTAGCTATCTCGTATGATATAGGAACAAAATATTTATATAGAGAGTCACAACTGCAAACAAGTAGGAATTACATATTCCAACATGCTCCCTTAATGACTACTGTTAGGACTCCACTATGTATCATTTTTGCTATATACTTTGACACCATTTTA